>JAZGTJ010001039.1:15182-67473 GCA_036877575.1 Botia almorhae
CCACCAACGACAACTAACCCCCCCCTCCTCTCATCCCCTCTTTTGTGCGGCTCCTTCAGCAGCAGGGGCGGCACAGGTATATAATAAAAAAGGTCTATAATAAAAAAAAAACGCTTAGCAGCACAGATGATATTTTTTTCCTCCAAGTTCGTGTGCCGCCCCCCACCTGTCATGAAAAAATGCTGCCCCGTTTGCCCATGCCTAAAACCGCCACTGGATTCAAGCTTCTTTTACACCCAACAGGATTCATCCCAACCTGAGGTCCACGGTGTACTGTGATGCTATAGCCGCAGGTGGTGCTGAGGAATGGAACTTTGGCTGGAAGATGTTCCAGAATGCCACAGTCGCAGCTGAAGCTGTCAAACTGAGATCGGCTCTGGCATGCACCAAAGTACCCTGGTTACTGAACAGGTGCACTGAAAACAACAGACGCATTTATTGAAACCCAAATATTTTTTATTTATTGTAATGGTCTCTAAATGTGAATTGTTTTTGTACATGCATATAGATTCTTTATGAACTACAAAGTAAATATTGTTTTGTGTTTAATCAGGTATCTGGAGTACACCATAAACCCAGAAAAGATTCGCAAACAAGATGCAACTTCCACCATTGGGTACATTGCCAGCAACGTTATTGGCCAACCTCTAGCATGGGACTTTGTGCGAGCAAATTGGAACTATTTCTTCAAAGTGTAAGTATGCCAAAATACCACAGCAGAGAGAGAGGGAGAGAAGGAAAACTATATGGATGTATGAATTTCTTTCTTCCTCCACAGGTACAGCACTGGATCTTTCGCTTTCTCCAGACTGATCAGTGACATCACTAACAGATTCTCCACGCCATTTGAGCTCAGTCAGGTACATAAACAACTTTGACCATTGAACCTCATAACTAATTTCTAACACATGTGAATATTAGGTAGTGAGGCAGCAACAAAGTTAACATCAGTTTTACAGCAACACTGATAGGCTTGTATGATCTTGAGAATAGCTGTGTCTGTTAGCCCTGCTTGTCCTAATATAACTTATAATATATAATATATAAATAACTTATAACTTATAATATAATCTTCTGTGCTAACTAAACCCGTGTTGAGTTTTATAACCTTTCTGTCCTCTGCAGCTGAAACGGTTCCAGAAGGACAACGCTGAGACTGGATTTGGCTCAGGAACTCAAGCGTTGCAGCAGGCCATCGAGAAGACGACAGCCAAGATTAAGTGGCTGGCAGAGAACAAGGAAGCCGTGCTGCAGTGGTTTATCTCAGAATCAGTGTAAACATTCCTTATGTCTTTCAACTATAACGAACTATGGTTGTTTGAAAAGTGATATAGCAGGTCACCCAAAAATATAAATTCTGTCACCTGCTCATCCTATTGTTCTTCCAAACCTGTATAACTTTCTTATCAGGAACACAAACCGAGATGTTTTGAAGAATATTAAAGGATTTGTTAACAGGAGAGGGACTTCATGACTGAAGAAATTCATACTTAGTGAATAAAAAAACAATGGATGCTAACTGCAATTTAGTAGATATATTTAATCAAGGCAGTCCTCCAGGAGAAACCTGGGACCAAGTGTCTTTCTCCAGGGCACAATGGTGATAAAACCACCCCTTCTGGAGTTTGATCTTAAAATCTTTTGTTTGCCAGCCCAGGAATTTAACCACTAGGCCACATGGCCCTGACAGAAATGTGGAGTTTACAAACAAGAGACTAAGCAAAAATCATGACAATGGTTCCCCTCTTTATTATAAGAGCAGGGAACCTACTTTAGAATGGTATGAATTTGTTTAGAATTATGTTCTTATCTTGATATTATTGTCACTATTACTGAACATTAGCTTATATGTCACTGTTTCACAGTACAGGACATCTAGATATTGAATAAAATAAACATATTTTATACATGTACTTCCACATTTATGTTTTTTCCAATAAATATGCACGTTTCATCAAGTTCTCACAGTCATCATCACTTCTGTACAGGTCTTTATATATTTTGGGCTTTGCTTTTTCTACCCTAATGATGTCTTAAAAATCATCAATAAATAGGATTAGGATTACAACATGGGCATCAGCAGTGTTATTTTAATACATCATCTTTTTAAGCATACATGGGAAATGAAACTGGTAAAAAGGAGAGAAGTGTTTACAGGAACAAGATGTAAAAGATTAGAGTTATTAAGAATAATATGAAGGCAGTCAAACAATCGCTAGTGGTATGATTTTTAAAACAACAAAGAATGTCAAGAATGCAGACATATTTTACATCATTTGTGAAATAATTATGAAAACCATGATAACATTTAGATCTTGTGTAACTCATTCTTCCGCAGAAGTGGCACTATTACAACCACACAATGATTCATCAGACTCAACACTATTTATTCACACGCACTCTGACTGAGCCTTGCCTGTCTCTAACCATCAGTTACTAACTCCTGTGTTCTTCTTCTCGGTGCCTAAACATCTCCTGACACTCCAGTTCAGCTCTGTAGTCATGGGCAGAGGGTTTTATATCAGTAAGACTTCAGGGTTTGTCTTTCTTGTGTTAGGCATCGGCGCTGTGGTTACCATTATTACTTTGTCGGTGATCTACAATCAAGGGAAATATACAAATAAGGAAAATTCCACCGATGGTACTCGCAAGGTGTCGACAGCAGCACCCTCCAGCACTTTGTTCCCCTTTAACGAACCGTGGGACAAATACAGACTGCCTGATAGCTTGTCTCCTGAGTACTACAATGTGACTCTTTGGCCTCGTTTGGTGACAGATGAGCAAGGCATGTATATTTTCACTGGGAGCTCTGGAGTGGCGTTCACCTGCCTAAAGGAGACAGATCTGATCCTTATTCATTCCAGTAGCCTGAACTATACCTTATTCCCACAAATGCACCATGCAAAGCTGACGGGTTTGGGTGGGACGACTGCTCCGGTTATCCTGAAAACCTGGTTTCAAACACAAACTCAGTTTATGGTCATTCATCTAAAAGAAAAACTACAAGTTGGAAAATCTTACTGGCTCTACACAGAATTCCGTGGGGAGGTATCAGATAACCTAGGAGGATTTTACAGGAGCGAATACATTGAAAATGGCCTACAAAAGTAAGATAAGTTATTTTGCAATAACAAGCATCTGAATATGTATGAATATAAAATGAATTATGATAAACCCCTAACCATTTTTAATTTATAATCATTTAAAATGTATTAATAATTTAATAATTTATTTTGAATATATTAACATTCATTGTGTAGATAAACAGATGACAAAATAACTTCCACACAGAGCACATAAGGATTTGTGTCAAAGATTAACTGAAAGAACAATTCTGTCACACACTTAATTCTTATGTACTTAAATGTGCACTCAGTTTGTACAATTTGTCCCTCATTATAGTTTTATATATAGAAATGTAATACTTTTAAAAATTGTGTTGTTGTTCATGTAATCATGAAAACTCACATGCCATTAAGAGCTTCATTTACAGTTTAGTAGTTTACATAACTCCTTATTACATTATTATATAATGCTCTGAAATACTTGATTCTGATCGGTCAGTCTTGTCATCTTGACCGGTATAACTAGTTTAATATATCACTCCGCTGTCTCATTTATATGAAGGATGAAACTTGACTTAAATATAAATGTCAAGTGTAAATAAATGAAAATATAAATATAAATATAAAGTGTGAAACACTGAAGCCCTATTCTAATTGTTAGGGTTTTTATTATTATTAGGGGTGCAAGCGGAAAGCCCTATACCATTGGAATCCAAAATCTTCTTTTGCAAACATGTCTTAGGTTGAGTCTCATTGTCAATAATTATCAAGAACAGGTAGAAATTTTATTTAGGTTCAAGACGGCATACCAAAATGTTTAAAGTGGGTGTGGATACTTTGAGATAAAGATATGGTCAACAAACTTGGTAAACATAAATAGGGGTCTCATCTGCGGTTTCGTAAAAAAACATTGCCGTGATTGACCACTTGGTGGTGCTATAATGTGGAAAAAAACACAAAAAACATTTATAAATATTCCAAAGTTAACTCACTCAACTGGGAAATTGTCATGCATGGCCGTTGTCCAAGGTGTCATGATTATATATGACGACAAAACATGGCTGAATCTGAATTAAACTGGATGGGCATGTTTGACTGCCACCAGGGGGCACTATCTTTGCGCAGGTTAACGTTTGCACATCATGTGACGGTTGACAAACAGACAAAATATTGATATCATATCTTAAATCTCCTAAACAGCTTTGCCTTTAGAACCACTGCTGTCAATCAAACCGGACTTTAAATATTTGAGGTTATTTAAAAAAAACTACTTTTGCGAACTAGTCCTAGGTTTTTTTCTCAACCTCAATCCTCAAACCTTTGTCAGGCAATAGTTATAAATGTTTTAAACTTACTACATGAAAGATAGGACTTTCTGAAGTAGCGTGTTAAGTTTAATGAACATGTTTAATGAAAGGGGAAATAACATCAGTTTTGTAAAGCTCAACCACATCATCTCAAATGAAGGCTGTAGTTCTGTATGTAGTCCAGTAGAGGGGGATCACAGGATAAGAATTCATTCTAAGTCCTCGCAAGCCATCAGTGTACAAATTTACAGATATTCTTGTGAAGAATAAAACTATAATACATGCAAGAAACAATAGTTTATAGTTGGTTTGCAAATAAACATGTATGTTCCCAAGAGTATTTAGTTCCTAAAGACAACACATTTCTCAAGAGTTCACAGCAGCTCAATAGAAGCATAAGGCAATTAAATGATCTGCACTGACCAAAGATAAACATACTAACAGTAAATTACTGTACTCTTTCAAACATGTATACTGTAATGTTTAGTGTGTAGTATTATTACGCTAGGCCTTTTAAACTGACTGAATGGTCAAACACAATTTCAAAGACTAGTGAAGTTTATATTAAAAAGTAGGTCTTAGGGCAGCAGGATGATTAAAAATGATCATTATTTCATGTTTGTCAGTGTCACACACAGTTTTCTGTAGAGGTGTTTATTACAAAAGAATACATAATGAAATTAGAGCTTTGACTTTATTGATTAATAAATCATGCATGTTGTTCCAGCTGTGAAGTTATTGTGTAAATGTTATTTTAGGAATTATTTTAAACATGTATATGATCATTTAGATACATATGAGACCACTGAGGTATTGTCTGTTTGACCTAGAAAATGGTGGCCTCTGAGGTCTGGGGGAAAATGCCTTAGGACCAGCCGTACCACTAACACATCCATGCACATGATATGCTAAGAAAGACAGTGTTCTTTCCACAGACCATGAACTGAGTGGCCACGCCCCAGCCTGTTCAAACCAATAACACAAAGGTCACACTTCCTAAATTGTTGGCTCATTATAATTAAAAGATTCCTGCAGGACAGACCACACATCCTGTCACAGAGAAACAGAAAGCTGTGTGTGTTGGGTGCAGCTGACACAATAGAGGATTGTGTCTGCAATCACATTCACAGTATAGGTACAGTGTTCCAAAATTTTATCACAATACACGTGTGATCATTTAATGTCTGTGAGATGATTAAACACAAAATATATTTAAAAAGGTGATTTGAGTTGATATGTGTGAGTGAACTCATCTCTCTATCAGCAGCTGGTGATGCCACTGCTTGTTCTGAAATCACACATGTGATTGAACGCTGTGGATGTGTTCATGTGATTGAACGCTTTGCCCATTATACAAATGTGATCATACGGCTCAAACGTTTAACAAACCATTAGTAATGAATTAGCGACGACCTTCTGTTTTGTATTAAATTAATAACAGATGGTTTAACATACAAACACATAAATACAAAAATAATTAAATGTGAAAATGTAGAAATGCAGAAATAAATGTAGTTTTATTCAAATGGTACAAAAGTAGCACAAATTAAAGTTGACAGTCTCACAAAGCATAATTTTATGCATATATGTACTTTAAAAATGTATGCGTGCATTTATATATTTATTTATTTTCACATTTATTTATCCTCCATGGCAGGTTTGAATACAAGTTAATTTTACTATAGCATAACAACTGGCTGGATGTACATTATCTCTTACAATACCCAACCTCTTTGAAAACTGACAGAGATTAGGTAAGTGAAAGAGGGTATAAAGCGCAATTATGACTAATTTCTGCCGCAGCGCTATAATATCCACCAAGTGCCATGCAACATCAGAGCTGCTGCAGTTTTGGGACACTTCTTCTGTACCCACGTAAATCCACCTCAATTCCATCCAACTAAACCTTTTACTTAACCAAAAAGTTTGCCGGGGTCACTTTTAACATTGATAACTTTAATTTCGGCAGAATTATTGCTACAACACAAATGCAGCCCACTGATGCCAGAAAAGCTTTCCCCTGCTTTGATGAACCAGCGATGAAGGCTGTCTTTCATCTGACTCTCCTTCACCCTCCTAAAACTGTGGCCCTTGCCAATGGCATGGAGCTGGGTGAGCCTTTCCTCTCCATATCACAGTAGATTGACCTGCAACACTTATGATAGCTGGCAAACGACATTTTCATTTCACTTTTCCTTATCCCACAAAAGTAAAGGTAAATTCTATTATATTTTAGTGGTTTCTAAATAGTAAGTCAAATAAGTTAAAGACATCATTTTTATGTTATATAATGGAAGCCTTGTTGCCTAATAGCTTCTGATCAATTTTTTTCCCTAAATTGTATGTTCATGGCACAGTGAGATTTACCTAGAACCTTTTCTTTCTTCTCTCCAGTACGTTTAACCATGCAGATATTTAAATTAAAACTTGTATTTTTAGACACATAAATTGTCTCTGCACTTTCCCTTCATCAGGCACAGAAACCATCATCACAGGTGATCAAGAGCTTTTACAGACCAGATTTGAGCCAACTAAAAAAATGTCGACATATCTGTTGGCTTTTGTTGTCAGTGAATTTACAAACATTCGATCACCACCAGAGGCTGATATTTTGGTAGGCAACCGTGATACATCCACTGCTGCTTTAAAACCATTTGTTCATTCATACCTGTTACATGGGGGAGACCGGGGTTAGTTGTCTCACTTTTTACTTCAGTTACGTTTTTCTTAAGTTAGTTTTTTTGAAGGTCAATTTTTGTACAGTCACACACACTAAAGTCAAAAGATATAACTTTCCACTGTTATTGCCAGAAACAATACAAAGATTACTTCACACAGGTTGATCCTTTGAGACAACCATTTACCTCAATGGGTACGTTTATGGTATTCACTTTTTACTAAATTTTTATAAAAAATTAGAGAATAGAATTTAAAAAATACACAAATTTGAGATTAAAGCTTTGTACTTGGTGTTTAAAAATAAAAAACATAACAACTGTTAAAAATTTGTTACTGAGGGCATAAACACTACCCCTGGTCTCCTTTTGTCTTGGTAACAGATTAAATATGGGCATCAGTCTGAATAAAGCTGTGGGTGTTTAGATCAGAATCTGGGCACGGAGAGAAGCCATTGAGACTGGACAGGGAGATTATGCCCTTAACTTGACATTCCCTATATTGAAGTTTTTTGAAAAGTATTACAACACTAAATACCCCTTATCGAAATCAGGTGAGAAAGTTTAAACAAGCTTCTTTGTCTAAACAGTTAAATATTACAATCCATAAAAGCTGTTCAATCCACTCTCTAGACCAAATCGCACTGCCTGATTTTAATGCCGGTGCCATGGAGAACTGGGGTCTTATCACTTACAGAGAAACATCCCTGCTCTACAATCCCAAAGTGTCATCGAGTACAAACAAAGAATGGGTGGCAACTGTGATCTCACATGAGCTTGCGCACATGGTATGTGGCATTGTGTTCAAATTGTCTTATTTCTTCTTCAAATAGAATGTTGCAGTGATGTTGTATTTTTGTAGGCCAGCCTAGAAGTTAGCATCACCAGTATTCACATTATTTCCTTGATAACGACTAGCTAGGGTGTTTCAATAGGTTTTTGGACTATCACAAAAAACAAGCTCTGTCATCAACAGAAGATGCATGAAACATAAACATAATGTTCATAAATGAACACAACTAGGGTATAAACAAACTACACCACGGCTGAATGACTTCACTGTATAACCTAATGCCATAACCAAACCTCCGACAACTCTTTGATTAAAAACTGACTTGACTTGATTTTTGACTTGATTAAAAACATAATTTTAATAAAAAATAAACTTAATTGCTGTAAAGTAAAATGTAAAACATATCTTAAGCTTGTGTTATTACAGTTTTGGCAACCAAAAAAAAAAATCCTGCAGCATTCTACTGCCTGTTTTAAATAAAGTGATACATGACATGACATTGTTCACAGTGGTTTGGAAATCTTGTGACCATGAAATGGTGGAACAATCTATGGCTAAACGAGGGATTTGCCACTTACGTTTCATATCTTGGAGCTGATTTTGCAGAGCCGACCATGAATTTTGTAAGGCCCTTTTGAAACTAATGAAAAACTGCAATACATACAACACACAGAAACAGGCTGTTTGCTCCAGAGTGGTGTAATCACTAGGGCTGGGTCTAATAAGTAAAACTCACTTAGCTTTATTACTGAAATACACATTTGCATTACCAATAGGCCCACAAAGGATAAGAGGTGAAGTAGCAAGATAATGTAATATTACTAATCAATTTGGAAATTTTCTAAATCAATATTGTTTTGTTAATTGAAGATGAATTAAAATTGGAGAATCATTATTATTTTACCCAGCCCTAGTAGTCACAGCATCTCCTTCTTAACCAGCCAATCTTGCTCTCCTGCAGAAAGATTTGCTGGTTCTGCATGAAGTTCAGGGTGTTCTTGCCATAGACGCTGTGGTTTCCTCCCACCCACTGTCGTCGCGAGAGGACGAAGTCGTCACACCCGATCGTATCAACGAACTGTTTGATACCATCACCTATAGCAAGGTTTAACAATGACCTCATTTATCCTGTTCAAACAAAGCAACACTTTAGTTTATAGTACATGTTTGCTGTTTCAGGGGGCTGTGGTACTGAGAATGTTGTCTGAGTTTCTGTCGGAACCTGTCTTTGCTAAAGGAATTTCGGTATGTCTGTTAGGGTATTTAGTTGAGATTTTATGATGGATTCATTGTCCAAGTGACTAACACCTGAACATTCCCTCTGCAGAACTATTTGCAGGAGTTTGCATACAGCAACACTGTATACACAGACCTATGGAAAAAGCTGCAGGAAGTAAGTTATCATAAACATGTTACTGTTACTTACTGTAAAACTTTAAGTTTGCAGTGCTTTATGTTGATGCAGTGCTCTGATTAAATTGCATGTTTTCAAGCATAATATCTTTATCATTTTGTATTCATTTCAGGTGGTGGATGCAGATTCCAATTTGCAACTCCCAGCCTCAATAAGTGAAATTATGAATCGCTGGATTCTTCAGATGGGTTACCCTGTAGTAACTATTAACACTCAAACAGGAAGTATCTCTCAACAGCACTTCCTGTTAGACCCAGAGGCAGCAGTGGACAGACCATCTAAATACAAGTATGTTTAAGTTGAACAAGTAGTACTAGAAACAACTACGTTTAGCATCTTTAAAAATCATAAAATTGTGATGTTGCAGTTATAAATGGTTTGTGCCAATCACATGGATGAAAAGGGGTGTTGACATGGGCCAATACTGGCTGCTTACTGAAAAAGCTACACATAAGCCCATGAAAACAAATACTGACTTGGTTTTGGCCAACCTGAACGTCACAGGATACTACAGGGTTAATTATGACAGGCAAAACTGGCAGCGTCTCCTCACACAACTGAGTTTAGATCATGAAGTGAGTATCTTAACTTGTTACTTTTAAGTAAAAACATTACATATTACACTTTCCTGTAGCTCAGTGGTTAGAGCATGGTGCTTTCCTGTAGCTCAGTGGTTAGAGCATGGCGTTAACAATGCCAAGGTCATGGGTTCGATCCCAAGGATTGCACATACTCAGAAATGTTGTATAGTATAACGCAATGTAAGTTGCTTTGGATGAAAGTGCCTGCCAAATGCATAAATGTAAATGTACAGGGATTGGACAATGAAACTGAAACATTGGCCAATTTAGTGTTGGAGGTTTCATGGCTAAATTTGACCAGCCTGGTGGCCAATCTTCATTGATTGCACATTCCACCAGTAAGAGCAGAGTGTTAAGGTTTAATTAGCAGAGTAATAGCACAGTTTCGCTTAAAATATTGCAATGCACACAACATTATGGGTATCAGAATTCAAAAGAGGACGAATTTTTGGTGCACGTCTTGCTGGCGCATCTGTGACTAAGACAGCAAGTCTTTGTGATGTATCAAGAGCCACGATCCAGGGTAATGTCAGCATACCGTCAAGAAGGACGAACTACATCCAACAGGAGTGGACGCAAGAGGAAGCTGTCTGAAAGGGATGTCCGGGTGCTAACCCGGATTGTATTTAAAAAACATTAAAAACACAGCTGCCCAACTCACTTCAGAATTAAATGTGCACCTCAACTCTCCTGTTTCCACCAAAACTGTCCATGGGGAGCTCCACAAGGTCAATGTACATGGCCGGGCTGCTATAGCCAAACCTTTGGTCACTCGTGCCAATGCCAAACATCGGTTTCAATGGTGCCAGCAGTGAAAATCTTGGGCTGTGGACAATGTGAAACATGTATTGTTCTCTGATGAGTCCACCTACACTGTCTTTCCCACATCCGGAAAGATTACGGTGTGGAGAAACCCCAAAGAAGCGTACCACCCAGACTGTTGCATGCCCAGAGTGAAGCATGGGGGTGGATCAGTGATGGTTTGGGCTGCAATATCATGGCATTCCCTAGGCCAATACTTGTGCTAGATGGGCGCATCACTGGCAAGGACTACTGAACCATTCTGGAGGACCATGTGCACCCACAGGTTCAAACATTGTATCCTGAAGGCGGTGCCATGTATCAGGATGATAATGCACCAATAAACACAGTTTAATTGTAAACTTGCACTTGCAAGTCACTATGAAACAGAAATTGTGATGGTTTTTTGTTTCCTATGGTGACGTATATCAGAGTGAAAAACAGCTTCTGGTATGAGAAAAACTTTTTTTAAATTTTGCTGGAAGCTGGAGGAAGAGAAACTGCCTGCCCATTGGACAATAAGTATAGTCTCGCCTTATGCAATCTGTAACTTCTGCCATCTCTTTTTTTGCCATCTCTGTTCGAAGCATAAAATTATTTTAAAAAGTTAATTTCATAATAAAATTAATAACTTTTTAATAAAAAGTTATTTAAGGAGTTTTCTTAATGCACATTAAAATTCTAAACAAGTGCCATAAGAACAAGCTACAATGGCTCCACCATTCCAGCACTCACGGTCGCGATTTAGTAGCTGGGTGTTTTTTCTGTTTAAAGTGTGCTGTAACCACTGATATTTACCAGAAACTCTGACCTAACAGCTCATATTATAAATCTGAAATTGGGGTAAGATAAGGAAATTGCAAATTGGGGTAAGATAAGGAGACCGTTTTGAACAATGTTCTGTTATGTACTTGCTCAATAACAGTTTTTTGTTTATTTTTAACCAGGGATTGCAGCTGTAAAGATTGTTTCATAAAAATATATGTCAGGCAGGGATAAATCATTTATAATAAACACTGCAATATTGCATAAAAATAAGAATAGTAATAGTGAATAATAGAAGAATAATAATAGAGAATAATAGTGGAGAATTTAAAGTCCATTTTAAGTGACACTTCCTGTTGCCAGTTGGTGGCACTACAACTGGTACTCACAATAATTATATTAATGTTATCAGCCCACAAATTATTCATCAGTGCATGGAGAAGATATGAGACATTGTCATAAATTGCCATGGCAACAATCTGTTCTCAATTAAGCATCTTCAATATATCTTCTTTTTTTGACCGAGTTTGACTGTGACTGACAATAGCCACCTCTATGTCATCAGTCCTCAGAACCAAACATACAGCTCAGGTTTGAACAAAATCACTCAATGCATGCAGCAGATATGAAACACTTCCTGTTTTCTTTAACTGTCATCAATTTATTGCCTCACCATGGCAACACCATGCAAGATATCAACAATCCCTTTAGCACAATTTAGCATCTTAAATTTCTTGTCATATTTGCCAAATTTGGTGACAATCCCAAAAATCGCCTATATTTTATAAATCCACAAATATTTGCCAAATTTGATGTAAATTGCTCAACGCATGCTATAGACTTCCCGTTTCCCATTTTTCACTATAATTCCTTAGCTTTGCCAGGGTAACACCATTCGACACATCAAAAATCCCTTCACAGGTTTGAATCTTTAATGTCTTGGCATGATGTTTACCAAGTTTGGTGACAATCACATTAAATCCCTAGGCGAAGTATTTAAACGTTTACGGCATGCACTTTCCAAAAAATCTAATTAAAAATCCGACTTATGAGCTCCACCATTTCGGGATGGAACATGGCTTTCCCAGCCAGTCATCTATATAATTGAGAATACGGATGCCCTGGAGCCTCAGAGGGGCCACAGCAGCATTCATACACTTGGTGAAGGAAAAAGTGCTAGGCTGAACAGAGAAACTCAATGTTAAAATCCCTCGCCCCTAAGGGCAAACTATAATAGGTCTATAACAGGATGTATTAGAGAGGTTTAGCCATAGGTGCCCATGAGGCCCTGCTGCCCATGAGGGGCCTTCTGGACGATGCAGCAGCTTGGGAGAGATACACAACTAGCATATCCCTGACTTTAGGGCATCATCCATATCCATTCTAAGCCTCACAATAGAAGTATAGTTGTGGACTGTGGGGCTAGATATTCTAGCAAAGAATGGCTTATTCCAGTCTTTGTACTGCAGGGACAGGGCTGGTGACTCACCCAGATCTCCCACATTAATGCTGAGAACATCCACCTTCTCAAAGCTGGATAAACTCAACATCGACCTCTCATCAGACCAACTTAAGCACTGGAGCTATAGGATGAGAACATCCTGGTTACATATGTAACCCCCGTTTCCTGAAGGAGGGAACGGAGACGTTACGTCAATGGACTGTCGTATGGGGTCTTGCTTAAAAGCCCTATCTCCCCGTGTTTTCACAACTGCTCTCGACAGTGGGCCAGAATAAGTCAGTCGTCGAGATGGTTGAGGATGCAAACGCCCACTTCCCGTAATGGGGTAAGGGCAGCCTTCACGGCTTTGGTAAAGATGCAGGATGACAAGGACAGCCCGAAGGGGAGGACCTTGTACTGGTACGCCCAAACCCCAACCGCGAACTGTAGGAACAGCCTGTGTCGGGGCAGGATCGAGACGTGGAAGTACGCATCCTTCAGGTTGATCGCTGCGAACCAATAGTTGGCGCGAACGCATGAGAGAATTCAAGACACGCAGGTCCAAGATTGGCCGCGGCCCACCTCCCTTCTTGAGCACGAGGAAGTACGGGCTGTAAAACCCAGACTTTATCTCGGCTGGAGGGACAGGCTCTATTGCGTCCTTCGCCAGGAGGACCGCAATCTCTGCTCGCAGGACCGCAGCATCTCTGGCCGCCACAGAGGTGGACCTGGAACCTTGGGGGTGCCTGGCGAACTGAATCGCGTAGCCGAGTCTGATCGTCCTCATGAGCCTGCGAGATGGGCTGGGGAGCGCTAGCCAGGCCCCCAGACTCCGTGCAAGTGGTACCAGAGGGGCGAGAGACGTGCCAGAAGAAGTGCCGGGGCCGGGCTCGAGCCGAAGAGGAGGCCGAGCCACCAGCCCTGGGGGGGCAGGGAGTGCATGAGGAGGGGCCACTCCCAGCAAATGCACCCGCCGTGGCAACGAAAAGAGCAGTCCCTCTTCCCTCCATTTAACATTTTAACATTCAACATGTTAAAATGTTAAATGGAGGGTAGAGGGACAGAGTTACAGACGACTCAGGGCCGCTTAGCCGTCCGTTTGGAGGGCTTGTCAGGGGCCTGAGGAGCTGGTGTCGACTTCCTACGACCGGCTCGACGGGGACGGTGCTGCGGCCGCGGGAGGAGGTGCCGAATCACCTCAGTCTGTCGCTGGACTGATGAGAACTGCTGGGCAAAGCCCTCGACAGTGTCACCAAAGAGGCCACCTTGGGAGATGGGGGCATCTAGAAAACGAGTCTTGTCTGTATCCCGCATCCCCGCAAGGTTTAGTCACAAGTGGCGTTCCTGGACCACCAGGGTGGACATTGTCCGGCCAAGAGCCTACGCTGTGACCTTAGGTTGGTCGCCATGCGCAGTTCCTGCATCAACCCTGGCTCGGAACTGCCAGGTAGCAGAATTTTGCTGGCACAAGTGCAACGCAACTACACGCTCCACCTGAGGGATCTCCACGTACCCCTTGGCAGCCCCCTATCGAGGGTAGTGAGAGTGGAGGGGAAGTGGCTTCAGGCAGAAAAAGGTGCCTTCCACGACTTCTGAACCTCTGCGTGCACCACCGGAAAGAAAGGCACTGGGGCGGGACAGGAATGAGCGGCTCCCAGGAACCAATCGTCCAACCGCGGGTGCTCTGAGTTGGGTGGAGGATTCCACTCCAGCCCAATGGCCGCGGCTGTCAAGTACGGCCTCAACTCAGAGTCAGCTGGACCAACCCCCCCTGAAGGATTCCAGCATCGTCCTCCGGCTCAGAGGAAAGCAACTCTCCGAGGCCATCTAATCACCGCAGAACGCTGGCGAAATGCTGGCGAACCCAACGAAGGTGCGGAGCGAATGCAATAACAAACACTTGGCTCCGAAGCAAGAATCTGAATGAAAGTGAGCAGCGGCTGGCTTTTTATACCCACTACCGGGTGGGCGTGACCCGGCGCACAGCTCTCTTGACCAATGCTCATTGGCTCTTTCCTCTCGGGCCGATGCTCATTGATGTGTTTTTTTCTACGCGAAGATGATAGGGCTCTCAAGCAAGACCCCATACGTCAGTCTGTTGACGTAACGTCGAACGTTACTGACTGAAAGGGAACAGAGAAGGGACTGAAGTCTCATACTCCTCTGCCAACTGCATCTGTGAGTCCCAACAACCCCAGGGTCCTTACAAGAGGAGCTTGAACCAGGTTGTCATCCTTAAACACAGCCAGGAGAGAGTGGAGCATCCCTTAATAGAAGCTGCTCCCTCGAGATCTGATTATTCCCAAACAAATAACACATAGGTTGTGTGTATCCATACCTGTGATAAAGCAAGGAACATATTCTAACGCACACTTCCAAAATTGCTGGCTTGCCAAAAAGCTGTGTGTGTTTGTGCCGGCATTTCCTTTATAGCTTCCAGGTTCTGCCATTATGTCATCATCGACATAACACCAAATCAGAATTGAATTAGCTGCACACATGCTTCAGAAGCAGTTATTTTGAGGGCGTTTCCCAAAGTGTTGTCAATATGATACAGTATTGAATTGTCTTGAAAGGGAACAATAAAGTTATGTAACAGATAATTCTGATGAATTAAACAAATACAGAATCTCTTTCACCCTCTTACAAACAGGTTATTCCAGTTCTAAACAGGGGTCAAATTATTGATGATGCATTTAATTTGGCAAGGTAAGTTGTCTTCTGTGTAAATATTGTATATGTATATCTAGATAGATAGATAGAGATAGATAGAAAATAATTTTGCCGTAAATAACAACAGAATTGTGTGTAATACTCTTAAGGGCAAACATAATCCCGACGACTCTGGCGCTGAACATGACTGAGTATCTCTCAGAGGAGAAGGAATATATACCGTGGGAGTCTGCCATGAAAAATTTAAGATACTTCTTTCTCATGTTTGAGCGATCTGCAGTCTACGGACCACTACAGGTACACAAATCTTAAATCAAACAATCTGTGTGGAATTTTTTTTATTTAAATAAAAAATTAACATTTTTTTAAATAAACATTGCTTCAGGACTGTAAAATACCAGCTGTGTCTTGCACGTATGTACACATAAGTAATAATTTCTTTTAAATATTCTAGATGTACCTGAGAGGAAAAGTTAAACCTCTTTTTGATCATTTCAAAATTATCACATCAAATTGGACTTGGATACCCCCAGGACACATGGACCTGTAAATAAATGATTCCTTCTCTCTCAGTTAAAAATATGTAACAATATATGGATTTTATTCTAAATATTTAGTTGTGCCGTATACATTTATTTTACATAATATATCTATATAAAGTATCTAAAGGTTAGTATCTGTAGATACTTTATATAGAGAGATTGTATTACATCTTAGTGAGGTTAGTTAACAAGTAAGAGTTCAGAACACATTTTATTTACTATTTCTGGCAGAACGTGAATGATTGACACATTGTCTGAACTTGTGTCTGTAGATACAACCAAGTGCATGCAGTCTCACTGGCCTGTAAAACTGGAGTGGAAGGATGTTCAGAGCTCACTACAATGTGGTACAGACAATGGATGAAGAACCCTCACAGTAACCCGTATGACAACTACATTAAGATGAAACGCTTTCAGTTCATTGTTTAAACTGTTCATTATGATATGTATATTAGTACAACTAATTAGGGATACTATTATTTGTAGTTGGTTTATGAATAAAGAGTTCACTGAACTGATGAAAATTTTGAACTATATGAATAAATGGACGTGTATTAGAAATATTATGTGACGTCTTGTACCTCATATCTCAGTGGTCTATGAGAGTGTAATGTATTCAGACCGCCAACTAAAGCAGTATATACTTCTGACACTATGAGACATTTACTGAATTAACATGATAGATGACAGGTATCATATTAAGCATGATGTGCTGTTCCAGCTTACATGGAGGTGGCACTTAGAAAGAAGGTAATAGGCCTACCTGAACATTACACAGTGATCAATTGTCTTACACAATTATCTTGAATTCAATTCTGTTCATATTAGTAATTCAGTTCAACACGTGTTAGTTCCATTCTTTCTAGTTCTGTTTAATCATTTGGATTTGGTTCAGTGCAGAATTAAACACATCTTAACTTTAGTTTGGTGGATAAGAGTTCATTTAATGTTGAATTCAAATTAAAGGGATAGTTCGCCTAAAATGAATTTTCATTTTTGAGTGAACTATCCTTTATAATTCAGAATTAAATTCAGAACTATCCATTTTAATTAAGTTCAAGGCAGTTCAGTTCAGCTACTTCTCATTCTGTTCACTCATTTGAGTTTTTCAGGTTTTAATATCTTGCTGATATTGTTTTATTACTTCAGAATTCACCCAGATCTGAGGAGCACAGTATACTGTAATGCCATAGCCGCAGGCGGTGTTAAAGAATGGGATTTTGGATGGGAAATGTTCAAGAACGCTTCCATTGCTGCAGAGGCAAAGAAAATGTTATTTGCTCTGTCATGCACTAAAGAACCCTGGCTGTTGAACAGGTGAGCCCTATAACTCTGTTCTTGAGAACAGAACATGTGCATGTAATTTAGACTCTACATTTTCTGTTTTATGAAGGTACTTGTACTACACAATAGATTCAAACACAATCAGGAAGCAGGATGCCTCTTTCGTCATTCTGTATATTGCAGGCTCTGTAATAGGCCAGCCTTTGGTTTGGGACTTTGTCAGAGATAACTGGGAATATACATTTAAAAAGTAAGTATGATTATTCTATTTTCCCAATATGTACAGTGTATCATCACGTGAAAGATATGTAAGGAATAATGTACAGCCAGCTGGTTGCTAGTTTGTAGACTAGGCTTGTTGGTTTTAAGGGCAAAATGTTAAATTTCTCTCTTTGTAAGTTGCTTTGGATATATGTATAAATGTTATAGTAAATGAATTCCTGATCGCCCTGTTACAGGGGTGTAAAAGATACTCAAAAAGTAAACTTAAAAATGTGAATGATCAGCAACACACTCTTCACATACGGATGTGAAGAGACGACTCCCTAATAGTTGACTATACGTCACATCACCAGCTGCACTTTTTTTGTGTGCCTGCATTTCACTGTATAGGTGCAGAATGATATGTTCGTATCGGGCCAGCTACAGAAAAGTTGCGTTTTTGCATCTCTTAAAGTATACGTCCACCGTAAATAATATTTTGGCTGTAAATTACTCACCCTCAAAGCATCCTAGAAGCATATGCTCATCTTTCAGTTGAACACAATCAGAGTTGTATTTAAAGATATCCTGGCTCTTCCCAGCTTTAAAATGGCAGCAAATCTCATTTCCCCCCATGTTGGGTGTAGTCTTTCATACACGTTTACATTCAAGTGCACCGTTTCGATCACTAAGTATACTTTAAATAGTAATATTTTTTTCACAAACTTATTTTTTTACTTCAGAAGGCATTTAGTAACCCCCTGGAGTCGTATGATTACTGTTGGATGGATGCACTTATGGAGCTTCAAAATAATGAGAAGCATTCACTGCTATTTTAGAACTGGGAGGAGCCAGGACATTATTTAATATAACTCTGATTGTGTTTGGTTAAAAGAGTAATTTATGGGCAAAATATCATTTTGGGGTGGACATATCCTTTAACACATTCAGAGGACAGGACCCACCAACATTATTTAGATTTAGATATTTGACATCATTTGGTTTCGCAGTAGGTAAGTGACAATGCAATGGACATAGACCTGAGTCTTTTGCTGCCCTTCCTGATTGATGAACTATAAATTGTGATTTTAATTGCACAATATTTTTGTTACGATGCATAAATCTTTTTGAAAGATTTGAAAATATATGAAAATATACAGACAATGAGCCATGTACAACAACAACATAGTTCTAACTGTCTTAAAATAATATAACTAGCGTAATATGATTGGTTTCTATTAATATCAGAGGCTATGTTTCACACATTTTATCAGGGGGTCCCTGCCCCATGTATCTATCACCTAAGGGGTCCTTGACCGGAAAAACGTTGAAGACCCCTGAACTACAGGGACATTGTGGAGGCCCCACCTCTAAGCCCCACACTGCTGTGTTTGTTATTACTAATGTAAGATGAAAGAAAAAAATTATGTGCAAAAATGCAACGAGTACATTCAAGTGTAAATCAAATTTGTAAGGACTAAAATGTAAAAAAAAATTCTTGAAAATGTAATTATGTAAAGTACAACTATTAAAATATTTAAAATATTTTATATATTTTAAATTGTACTCAGCAATGTACAGATCCCCAAAAATAAGTATAATTACCCAAGTACTTTATACCCCTGCCTTGTTGGGGTTCATTGTGCGATAACAACCGTCAGAATTTATTATTCCGCTTATTACATGGCTACATTCCACATGAGTAAATTACTGGACACGAAACTGAAATATATGTTAACTGTTTACTGTCAGCTTTAAGTCAAGACACGATGTTCAAAGACGGACATGGAACGTGCAGTAATTTGTGTATTTACATTTCTGTATTATTTGTATATATATAGTTTTGGTGGGGGTTCGTTCTCATTTGGAAGTGTGATAGTGGGCATCACAGAGAGGTTTTCCACTACATTTGAACTGCAACAGGTCTGTACAATTTAATTCTAAGAGATTTAGTCTTGGACAAATTTTATGCTCAATACTTGCTTATTACCCAGTGATTCTCAGATTAACATTTACATCATCTCTCTCTGCCTCTTTGTCACATCACAGTTACAACAGTTAAAAGAGGTCTATGCAGCAAATGGCCTTGGCTCTGCAACACAAGCTGTGGAACAGGCCATAGAGACAACAAAAGCCAACATTAAATGGGTGTCTGAAAACAAGGAACATGTGATGAATTGGCTGATTGAACATTCGACCTGAAAGAATTTTCATTATGAATATTTTATCATTTTTTAACTTGGAAAATATAGAATGATACTTTCCAAATTTACTTTGTTTATGTGTAGAAATTAAATATGTGAAAATGCTTCTCATCTCTCTATTGGTCAACATTGAGCCCCTGCTTGTAAATGCTGTGACCACATTCTAGGCCCCCCAAAAAAATTGAATTTTTCAATGATCGCAATTAAAAAAAGGTTCAGATTCTTTTTTGGGAAAAATAATTTTAATTTTAAATGTTTCACCAAATGAAATAGAATGTTATTTCCTATCTGCTACAGCAACCCTGTTTACAAAAGATGATGATTCATAAATATTGGTTGTCGTCATTTCCTCTGCCCTAATAAAACAGGATCCCTTTGAGGATTCCTTATATAAACCCTAGACGTTAAAAGTGATATCATAACCTATTGCATAGCCTACACATTACGTATACATACTACTGCTTAAGTTGGGTAAAGTAACTTTACCATAGTCCCTTCCTTAGGACTGCCCACCAATCAATAATCATTGTTTTCTGCAATTGTGAATTTGCTGATAAGATGTCTTCCTAACCTAAACCATAACCATAACTGACCACTAAAATTAGAGGGTAATAACAGGTTGATAGGAATGATATACAAGCCTAAATTTAACATTGACCTCAAACAAAATACATAATTAAACATCCTACAATCTGATAGTTGATACAAATATTGATCCAGGTATATGTGCTACACATTAATTTACACTTTGGTCAATTATTTAAGGGGAAAATATGGACTTAATATCACAACATTTATATGTGTCTCTGAAAAACACAGTTTTAGAAATCTCAATAAACAGCAAAAGAGAAATTCTGCATGTAATAGAAAATTATTTATTATAAATACTTATCAAATATAGTTTTGTATTTACAATGGACAGACATCAATAACATATAACCTAAATTATTATTGTATCAGGATTAGCTCAGGTTCACATTTATTGCTTTCATACGAAGAGAAGCCAAGAAGTTCACATTGTATAACAATCAGAAAGTGTCAGTATAGATGTGTTTGAAGAGCTTGTGCTTGTCAGCTCCAGTAAGACTGAGGAACAAGCTGACAGGCAACGTTTCTGCTGTAAACCTGAAATGGAGCATAGAGAAGTTTCAAGAACATCTAAACCATTTTACCATTAGTTGCTGAAAGTGATAATAGTAAAAAAAGATGATGTTGTTTAGGATGTTAGATTACTGATTGTAGATTAAACTAAGGTCAAATATATTTAAATTGAATTTAACTGTTATGTCGGGAGTTTACATTAGTGTTATTAATCGAGCAGCTACACATTTTTTTCTCAAAACATAAGTCTGTTTAGTACTGCAAAAGAGTTATGAGGTAAAGAGGTTTTGTGAGTATTGTTAACATACCTGATAAGTCTGTGTTGTTTGAGCACAATGTTGTGACTGAAAAAAGTTTTCTATATTTGCTGAGACGTTTTGCTCCATTAGATGTTGCTCTTCATAACCATTGTATTGTTCCACGTCTCTCTCCACGCACGGCCCCACATGACCAGAGCTGTTCCCACCATGATCATGTTCATTATCATAACCACAACCCTGTCTCTGCTCGCTCCACTGTCCAGCTGCAGACCCGCACTGAAAGTAGCCAACAATCTCCAGAGAACATGTGCAGCCATTTCTGGAGTTCATTTGTTTCCTGTGTGTCAGCTGTTCTTCACTCAGGCCCAACTGAGCAGACAGAAATGAGATGTAGCGGATGGTGAGTCGCAGCGTCTCGATCTTGGTCAGCATCTGGCCTACGGGAGCCACAGACGGAGGCAGGAAGGTCCTGAGATGGTGGAGAGCTTTGGTCAGATCCCTCATTCTCAGCTTCTCTTTCTCACTGGCATTCTGTCGTTGTTTGCTTGGGTTCTTCAGCCTTAATCTGCGTTTTCTTTTGGTCATAACTTGGAGACAGTCAGGTGGGTTGCCTGATCTGGAGCATGTCAATAACTCTGGGTGGGACGGAGAGAAGCTCTGGTCCAAGGATGGAGCAGGCGAGACAGTCTCTGGGGAGGAAACACTGTAGAGCTCAGAGTCTGAGCTTGGACAGCTCCACTGCTGGTTGTAGCCTGATCTTTCCATACTGTTTGTGCCTGGATGTGAGGGTGAATGAAGGCTGGACTCAGGACTGCAAGTTTATATGCTGGACTCGGAGGTGTGAGGTGACACCTCTGCAGGCTTAAGCCAGCCATTACTGTCTCTCAGACCCCAGGACTTGGGCATGCTCTGTCTGGGAAAAGCTTGGACAGGCTGCAGGAGCAGAGGTGTGAATTTTGACTCCTCTTCAAAACAACAATCCCATGCAGCTATTCTCTCAGAGTGAGTCTGACTGTAAGTACAACTGACTAAACAAATGTGTGCTTTCTGCTAAATCTATTTGTATGATGGCATTTTAGCGCTACTTTAAAATGAAAGCAATTAAACATTTTGAGAATAGTAAGATACAAGATTTATTTCTAATGCTAGGTGCCTCTAAAACACCAATTAAATTTTAAGGAAGCTGTTAAATGTTATAAAATGTCTCTGTAAAATGTCTGTGTTAAATCACTATGATTTTGTTAAGTACTACTAGAGTATAAACTATCCCAGCCTGATTAAGATGACACTCACATAGAAATGTGAATAACTAGAACTCTGAAGGCCAAACATTTGTTGACCCCCATTAATGTCAGTACAGTAAATAACGCAGACCTATACAATCCAGAAAAATTTCTGCTAAGAGCTGCTAATAATGTTAATTGTCAGTATTGGGTTGTATTTCACAAAGCTAAGCAGCGTAGTTGACCTAATGATGTTTAATGATGTTTAATCAAGTCCATTAGCAGGTTACACTTGAGGTGTGACATTCACACACACTGGTGACTGAATCTGCAGTTTTGTGCTTCAGACAGTCATCAGATATCTCATTCAGAGACTAAATGTGACAACAAGTTCTTACAAAACCATTTGATTGACTTACTACAAAACACAAGTGATGTTATATGATGCAAACACTTTAATATTTGATAACTTATGAACTTATAAAGTCTATAATGAATGGAGAGTTTTTGTGGAGAGCTCAGTGTGTTTCAATATTAGTTTGGATGTTAAAATGAAAGAAAATGGCCATATACAGTCAGCTGATCATTATCTAAAAAAACAATCACAAGATGGAGGGCTCTTGCATCACCCTGAAGGGATTCAAAAATGATATTTGTTTTATAGGGAATGGTTTTGACTTCTTTGCATTCAAAGTTACCATGCAATCTGTTAACCATTAAATGTTTGAGTCCAGATTCATTTATGGAGAATCTGATCCTCTGAAGGTCCTTGTGACCGATGTTCTGTGAACTCCGGCTCATCCTCTGTGGCAATGTGTGAGACCGAGAGTGTGAGGGAACGTCGTGCTAGATTTGGCACCTCTGTACTGCAGAGGTATGAGGGAAGCTGACACCTGTGTGCGTCTTTCCACTTGTCCGCAATCCCACACGAACTCCACACGCACTCAGCTGAACTATCATGGCCATTTCTTCTCAGACATTTTTAGCTTTTCTACATTTGGTGTTATGCATCTTCACTGTAGATAGGTATTTTAGTAGGTATATTAATAGGTATATTTACAGCGACTGGGACTTAACCATGTCCCAGCAGGACCTGGCAGAGTGAGGACTTTCACACGCTGGGTGAAACATAGCAAGCAACTTAATCACAGATATAAACCAAGAATTCAGATATGATATGAATGAATCCGTCATTACAAATGCTAATTTAATGTTAAATATATTTGTATAACAAAATGAAGCCAATGATTGTCTAAATGCATAGAGCTGCATTAAAATATTGTGTAGCCAATGTGTAAATAAAAAAAAGAAAAGAAAATAGTAGGTTTACATATCAATATTTAAGAGGTTAAAGAGGTTTTACTTTTAAAAGAAGGTGTAGTTTTTCTGGTGAAATAATTTTTCAGATTTTTCTTTCACACCTTTACACAAATAAATGGCCATAACTTGAGGTGTGACTGATTCACACAGGCCCCAGGGCTGTGTTTATACATATGCCTTTTCATGCCTGCAACCCACAGAGAACCACGTGAATAAGTCCACAGTACTGCTCTTCACTTTTCATTTATACATTATATTTTAATCTGATCATTTATGCCTTATTGAAAAATAACATCCACAAACCACAAATTAAATTCAGTTTTCTTTAATTTCAGTTACACATCAAACAAAAGAAACAAAAAGGTAAATTGATCTTGTCTTAATTTATGAATATAAAATGAGTTTATAATAGACTCCCACATGAATCTGGTAACACTTGCTATGTATCTTTTATGTCAATGTTAAACTATTGCAATTCATTCATTCTCTATCCTGCTTATATTGTGTGTGGTCATAGAGAGTGCTAAAGCCCAAATCTCACAATAATCTCACAGATATCCTCCTAAACATAGTTCTGTAAATGTTTGAGTCCTCCTTTATGTTTTCTAGTCCCACATTTTAATAATCAAATAAAATAAAATCACAGAAGCTTAACATTGTTTACACAAGAATAATAAACACTTTTATGTGTCAATTTTAAAAATGTCTATCCTCAAACAAACAGCGGCATTCTGAGTGTGATTATGTTCTAATGAAAAGGCATTGGCGAACAATAGTTAAAATCAATAAAGAATTCAAGAACAAAACACGGTTAAAACACAAATATCTACTGGGAAAGAACTATACAAACACACAGAAATAAATACAACACATCAAAAACAAGCAGGTGAACAGGTGAAGTTTATAAATTCACGGAATCAAAAATTCCCGTCATCGCAAAATTACGTAAAGAAATCAATGACATTAACACAATATTTGAAATTAAAGTCTGTCATTTGATTACAAGCATATTTTAACCTGAAGCTTTTTCTAATGCCCAAAAAACTTTATAGCTTATTGTAGCAAAGATATTTCCAAAAATGTCAACATTTTGAATTTAATTACACTCAACACTGAATTAGTTATTCTGAACATTAAAAAGACTTATGGATAACTCAAAATATGGAATTAAATTATAGGTAATACAATTGTAAATTAGTTAAAATATAACACCATGTTGATTTTACAGTTCAGCCCTTTTTGTGAATGTTCAGAACTCCATGCAGGAAGTCATCCAGGTTCCAGCTGGACCAAATGCTGTGTTAGGCCTTGATGAGTTTGGCTTTTCATTGAAGGACAAGCTCCCGGGTCTCGGGGAGCTTGAACGCTAGCAGTCCTCCACAGACCAGAGCTGAGAAGGACATAATAATGGGGATAATCTTGGTGATACTGATGAACTTGCCGAAGATGAACATGCTAATGATAGCTGCCAGTTTGCAGATGCCATTCAGCACACCGAACGCTGTGGCCCTGAGGACACATGTGCTGAGTTAGTAAGCACAGTAGGAAAAAATAAGAAAGTTTTTTTTCAGTTGATCAGAAGATCAGTTCTCGTCATACTGTTTGAGCCAATGAAACAAGGTTCCACACATTTCAAACTGACAGAAAGTCAAGTCTGTAAATGTGAGGCATGACCTAAAACAACCTGAATGTTTCCGCTTACATTAAATGAAACATTTTCTTTTGTATCAATATAAAGTAAAGTCTAAAGCAGTGATTTTCAATCCTGGTCCTGGAGTCCCATAGCTCTGCACAGTTTATATGCCTCTCTTTATAACGCACCTGATTCAGATTATCAGCTCATTAGAGGACAGATTCATGAGCTTAAACAAGCATGTCAGAGAGGAGAGACATAGAAAATGTGCAGAGCTGTAGATCCCCGGGATCAGGATTGAAAATCACTGTCTGAAGAAACTTTTTCCATTACAAAGAACCTTTTGCAAAACAGAAAGGCTCTATGGATGTTAAAGGTTCTTTATGGAACCATACAGACAAAAATAGTTCTTCTATAGTATTGTGAAGCACCTTCTTTTTAAAAGTACAACTGAGATGTCTTATGATTGACATCTTGTTCACCTTTTGGAGGCAGGATAGAGCTCCACTGTTATCACCTCAATACCGTTCCAAGCAGCTGCACAAGCTGCAAAGAACAGACACTGGAAGGAGATGATAGATCCCTGATTGAAACAGAGAAAGAGGAAAAACGTGCAGCCAGCAGAGACCAGCATAGACCCCCCTGAAAACAAACACACATAGAAGATGTCTTAAGAAAAGGTGCTTCACAATGCCAGAGAAGAACCATTTATGGCTGTATTTTAACATCTGAAGGTTCTTTGTAGTGGAAAAGGTTCTTTAAACAATTAAAAAGACAGAAATGGTTCTTTTGAGAAATTTTCACTAAATGGCCAAAAATAGTTCCTCTAGAGCATCACTGTGAAGACCCTTTTTATAAGAACCATTTTATTTTAAGAGTGTATGACTACTTTTGTCTTTTATTTGATATGACAGGTAACAACGTTAAACATTTTTACCTTAAAAAAATTATACTGGCTAATAGGTCATTGACGTGTTCAATTTTTTAAAATATAAATAAAGAATATAAATAAAGTCTTAAAATAGCTTTGAAAAGCTTTTGAAAAACTGTTCACACATGCTTTGTGTAACCACTTACCTATAATTTTAATTCTTCCTATTTTATCCATTAATAGACCTGCTATGATGTTGCCTGGCAACACGGACAAACTGCCAAGGAAACTGACTAGATAGATCAAGATGTCATTTTCCTCCTGGAAATTGAGATGACAGCCCTTCTTGGGGTGCAGGAATGTGGTATTTTCTAACTTACAGTCAATGAACTTTGAATCTTCCCATAGATCTGTAAAAATATTCAAAACACTGTGAATGAAAAACAAAGAACACTGCAATCCAAAGGATGATTAAAACATCAAATAAAAGCCCAAAATCAAACTGTATGAAGTGAATACCAGTGTTGTAGAAAACAGTGTTTTTAAGCGTGCAGTTCTCAAAAAAGGTTTCTGTTGATTTGATGTCCTCAAAATAACAGTTTTCAAACAGCGAATCCTCGAACTTCACATTTTTTATTTCTATGTTGACAAACCTGTGTATGTTCAGAACATTTCTGCATGGGTCATTCATTCTCTAAACATCATTAATAATAAGAGAGAAATGGAGTGATCTGGTATTGCACCTGTCATGGATGTACTCTCCCTCTTTGTGGACCTGATTCTGCAGAGTGAAGTTGAAATGAAATCGTTCCACTTTCTCACGATGGAAGAGTTTGACATTAGACTCATATTCCTCAAACTGGAGATACTTGATTTGGTCAGGAAACCAAACTCCCAGCCCATAATAGCTGCACAGTGAAAGATGGATGGATTAATACTGTAGCTTGTGATCTTATAAAGGCAGGGTAGGCAATCTTCTAGTAAGTAAAGTGTGAAAGGCACAGGACCATAAAATATTTGTCCAATTATTGCATTCGGTTGGAGTACATTAATAGGGTGTCCTATATGCCTGTCAAAATGTATTTGCATACCTGTACCCACCACGTTCAAGTGTTGCCTAAGCTTGATTTGATGTTACACTTGATTTCATTTGAAAAGTGATGAATAAGTTGTTCACCTGAAGGCCATGGTGAACCACACAATCGCAATGAACAAGCCGTGGAGTCGGAGATCCGGTGAAGCTAGAGACATTATGTTCCTCATGACCTTTGGACCAGAAACAATTGCTTAAAGATACAATTAAAAATGCATTATTGCAAAAATGACTATATTTTTATATTTTTAGAGTGGGTTGTTGCCAGGGTGTTGCTAAGTAGTTTTCTGGAGTTCTGGGTGGCCCAAGTTTCTAAGATAACTTAGTTCCCATATATGGCTTGGTACTCTCCTTTAGTGTTATGCCATGTTAGTGACAGCATTTACAGACACAAATAGTCTAGCTACAGATCTGAATTTCGAATTATTATTTTAATCCAGGTTAAACATTTGGTCCTAAATTAGTATACCTGTTTGACCAGAGTCATCTGTCTGACCATGAATCTCTGGAACGCAGTGCCAGTTTCACTCTGAATCTCAATGAACTCGTCGTCTTGAGTGAGGGGTGTTTTGATTTGAGAGACCTGACAGAAGCCACACACCAAGATTTGTCAAATGTAGTAAATTCAACGATTTAAACTCATCACAGTCTGAAACCAGAACTTTTCACAGTTTTTTGTGACACTTAATGTTTGCTGCTGCGCTGTAGTTTACAGGTTTAGTAGTTTAAATGAATACCTGAAAAACTCGCTCTGGCTCTCCCTTTGCCCTCCAATTCGTGTCATGGACCTTCCTCAGAACCATCCAGGCCTCGTCATGTCTGGCATTCTGAAAAGAACAAAAGAGGCCATGAGCTACAGTTCCAGTTATAGTTCAGCACCAACACTAAACTTAAGATTATTTAACATTTAAACCAATCCAATGACAACAGTCCTGTTAAAAGTGCTGAAAGAACCGGGTAAGTAAACTCTGACCAAATCCACAATTTATGTAAGATTTATGTGCAAAGATTGAAGGTGTGAAAGCCTGAATGTAAATTTATGCAAATTCAAAAGGCAACCAGCTTCTTATAATCATAGCACTGTGATAATCCTGTGGCTTAAAAAAAGATGCCAAAACTCAAACTGTGTTCTGTAGGATACCATCCTTGGATTTATCCTCATCCTTGGAACCATAATGTAAAGTGTGCTGCTTATAGCCCAAATAATGTGGGTTCAATATCACAGTACACAAATACTGAAACCAGCACTGTTACAAAAAGTTTTGTTTAAGTCAGTCACGTCCAACGTTACGTCAACGAACTGATGTGTGGGATCTCGCTTGAGAGCCCTATCACCTTTAAGTAGAAAAAAGCGCCAATGAGCATTGGCCCGAGAGCAAAGAGCATTTGGCTATGGAATTGCGGGCCGAGTCACGCCTACCCGGAAGCAGGTATATAAAGCCGGCCGCAACTCGCTTTTATTCAGATTTTTGTTTCGGAGCTAAGTGTTCGCTACTCATGTTCGTCCGACTATCTCCTTTGGAGTTTTCGGCGCAATTAGCGGTTCTCACTCGCTTCCGGTGGTGGTTACCCTTGGCACTTCCGGTGCTCCCCCGCGGGACCTGTTATCACTTTTGGTGCTCCAGATGAGGACTGGATGTTGATCGCTGCACCGGAGAGTGGGCTGCTCTTCTCTGAGGATGAGGCGTAACTTCCCCCTTTGTTCCTCCGGACTCTGGAGAGTTGACAACCATGCTTACACGGACAGCTACGGCCACTGGACTGGAGGCAGGCCTCCACCCTGTTGCCATGGCCATCCTGCAGTTTCATCAGACCAAGGCTCTCAAGCAGCACCATGAGGGTAGTTCTGAGCCGGGGTTGTTGCAGTAGCTGTGCACGATGACTGATCTCGCCCTCTGGGTGACGACAGTCCCGGCGAGGGCCTTCGACCAGACGATGTCCACCTTGGTGGTATAGGAGCACCATCTCTGGGACGGGACGTGGAGGCCCTGAGTGACCTACCCTCGGGCGTGGTGGCCACTATCACTCATGCAAGGGCTCCTTCCACCAGGCTTATGCCTTGATGTGGAGCCTTTTCACTGGCTGGTGTTCTTCCCGTGGAGAAGACCCCCGCACTTGCCCGATCAGCTCAATGCTTTCCTTTCTGCATGAAGGGTTGGAACGGAAGTTGTGATAAGCTGGTCATTAGGTTCCTAAGGGGTGTCTGGAGACTGAACTCCCCAAGGCTGCCCCTCTTTCCTTCTTGGAATCTTTCCGTAGTCCCTCTGGGTTACAAGGAGCCCCTTTCGAGCCGCTTGAGTCAGTTGAGCCGATCACGCTCACCTCTATTAAGAGGGTTGGGGACCTGCAGGCATTGTCAGTTAGCGACTCGTGCCTAGAGTTCTGGCCTGCCTACTCACATGTTATCTTGAGACCCAGGCCTGGCTACATGCACAAGGATCCCATCATACCTTCAAGGGCGGGTGGTGAACCTGCAAGCACTGCCCATGGAGGAGGCAGACCCAGCCCTTTGAGACCCATTCGCGCAACTCTTTGTCTGCTTGGAGCTAGGCAGAAGGAAAAGGCCGTCTCCAATAGAGGTTGGCCCATTGAAAGATGGCTGCCATCACTTGGTGTACTTCTAAAGCATGGAACTACTTCCCACTAGGTAGTGGGCAGGAGGATGTGCTCTGTGTTTTCGCTTGCATTGCCTCCCCCCTGGGATAGGGGTAAATAGGTGTTCGCACTCCTTCGCAGTGGTTTCCCAATGGTGAACCCTATGTTGTGATTCCTCCAGCACCCGTCAGCGGGCAGGCTCAGTGGAGGAGCCTCACGCCAGGCCGAGTACTCGTGTGTATGCCACAGTCAGCCCTTGTGCTGGGCTAGGTGCCCCTTAGTGATCCCGCTTTGGTAATCCCACTTGTGTACTCTCCACGATAAGGTTTCCCTATCGGTGAGCCCCTGTCATTCACTTGGTGCTGTACTGTTGCCAGTCTCTGTGGACAGTGAGCCATCCCAGTAGGTAGGACCTGCACAGAGACATTTCCCATAGGTAGTACTGCCTTGTCAGTCTATGTACCTTGTCTCCACACGTTACCTTCTTTTAGCAGGGTGTGGTCTCCGCAGCGCCTTTCCTGGGAACAGGCATTTTTACCAGTGTTTCTCTTGGCTATACCAAGAGAGGAAGGAGACCTGTGCACTGAGGTGCCCTCTCCTGGGGGGACAGGAACAATCATCACAACCTCTCCGCATCCAGGCTCCACACCCGTCTGGGCTGTGACAGAGGAACCGAGGAACACCTCGCCTGCCCGTACTTGCATTCTTAGCCCATCCGTACTTGCATTTCTAGGCCGTAACTTGGGTCGGCTTGCAGTGTTTTCAATAGGGACCCCATACGTCAGTTTGTTGACGTAACGTTGAACATGACTGACTGAAAGGGAACGTCTCGGTTATGTATGTAACCCTCGTTCCCTGAAGGAGGGAACAGAGACATTACCTTCCCTTGCCGCAAGCCTGATTCACCGCTGATTGACTGGGACACATCTCAGCTTTTCAGCACAAACTTGAATGAAAGCGAGCTGCAGCCAGCTTTATATACTCACTTCCGGGTGAGCGTGACTCGGCCCGCAACTCTTTTGCCCAATGCTCATTGGCTCTTTCCTCTCGGGCCAATGTTCATTGGCGCGTTTTTTCTACTCAAAGGTGATAGGGCTCTCAAGCAAGACCCCATATATCAGTTCGTTGACGTAACATCTCCGTTCCCTCCTTCAGGGAACAAGGGTTACATACGTAACCGAGACGTTCTACTAACGTTACTGCAAGAACGATTTTTAAACTTTTAGAGGATGTTAACCTGTTCTGAGAATGTTTCCTGTTATTTTAAGTATTTTAATTATTATGTGTATTGATGTTTAAGTACAGTTTGGACTTTTGGGGAAAACACGTTTAGTTTGATTTAGAATTAATGAACTACCTGAAACTTTAAAGATGAATACACTACCAGTCAACTATCATGTCTTACCTCTAGAAGAAATCGGGGGCTTTCTGGCATGAATACAAGCCCAGCGAGAGCAGCTACTGCGGGGAGGAAGCAAACCAGCACAAACACCCTCCAACTGTGGAACTGGAACTCTGTCCCCATACTGAAACCCCAACCTACAACACAGAGCATTCATAAAGCTGAAACCAGGCCAGGAAAACATCAAAACATGCATTGTGAAGGTCAGTATGACCTGCTATTCTGACAAACTTCTTAACAACTCAAAACAGAGTTTTCCAATATCTGAAACTTAAGTATTACAGTGTTATTACTACCATAATGTGGAATGATTCCCCAGGCAGTGAAGGAAGCATACAACCCCCCCAGCATCCAGAACAGACATAGCCAGCTGAGATGTTCTCCTCTCTTATCCATCTGCAGGAACTCTGAGAAGTATGTGTACACCACAGGAATAGAACCTCCAATTCTGCAGGAGATCATGAGAAGTTGGAAGCTAATATCAATAAATGGAAATACAAAACCACTGCACCACAGAGGACCTTTGGTGCTTCCCCATCATAGGGCCCTGAATAGCTTTGATGGTTATGGTTTTAGCTGTTGTAAGATCACAGTAACAGCAAGATCAAGTTTCAAATTCAAGTAATTTTTTATAGGTTGTTCATAATTTGGCATTGTTGCAAAGCACCTTTACAAAGACAAATTTTGTAATAACTAGTTTAGACATGAAATAAGTATAGAAACCAGGAAAAAGAAAACATAAAAAATATAAAAACGTGGTATTATGGAGTATGTACTATTACTATGATGAAATTAAATTATGTAAGGACAGGAAATAGAAAATTATGCAAAGATTCCATTAAATGTGCAACATTAATAACTGGAAAGCTAAGTAAATAAATGAATGAGTAAATAAAAAATTAATAGGGTTCTGTATATATATATATATATGTTTCTTGCATACCTCTGTAGCAATGACAATGCATGTAGGTCCCAGGGAGTGTTTGTACATAGATTTAATCATGGTTATAACCAAGCTTATTGCTTGCCAAACTTCCCTCATTTCTAGCATCTTACCCAATTCCCGAACAGAGTCTGAAGAAAATAAAGAACCCGTAGCCCTGGGCGAAGCAGGACAGGAAAGAGAATATGCAGTTGATGACCAGTGCGTACAGTAAACACTGCCGTCGACCCAGTTTATCAGCCAGACTGCCCCATATCACAGCACCAACCATCATGCCCACATACACTATTAAACCTGAACCATGAGATAAAAAACACAAAGCCAGAGAGTTAGTTACTGAGGCACAAACCATACATCAGAATACAACTAATCCTAACTGATGTTTATAAACTCCAAAACAAGGATTACAGCAGTGTTTGTCCTACCTGAGATCATTCGATAACACTTATGAACCAAGATACTTATTCTTGGTTCATATTTTTTTTCCACGTTTTAGAATAATTTGTCAAAACTTTGATAAAACACAATTGTAACTTTGGGAATTATGTTGTGATTAAAAAGCAATTCTAAATAAATTAAACTAGCTATGTTGTAGCCATTCTTTGTCTAGAATTTACAAAAATGTTTTTTGGCATTTTATCAACCAGTTTCTTGAGGCGTCACCCTGAGATGCTTGTTTAACAATAGGCTCTGATTGGCTGTATTTTCTTCATTTTTTTAATCTAAACAATACATTAAAACAACCACACATTAAAAATGTAATTTTCTATTTTTGTTCTGGCACAATTATATTTTTGTCTACAAACATGTTTTTATGCTTTGTGCGGACTTTCCATTGATGACTTTTATACTGTACAAACTGTACATTCTATCCCCTAACCGTCACTAAACCCCTAAATCTAACCCTCACAGAAAACTTTGTGAGCGCTAGCTTCCCCCCTCCACAATGTAAGTGTGTGTGACTTTATTATTCTTGTTGGGACATTTGGTCCCCACAAGGGTAGAAAAAGAAGAACACTCAATTACTCACCCACAAACAGCTAATCAGAGTATGGGATGAGTGATTACCAGGCACGTGGCAGGGATTGTAATCTGTGGATTAAACACTTACATGCCTATCCCTTGCGGTGTTCCACTGGGATTTTTACATGAAAATAAAACCAAAGTACTTCTACAGGGTCCTGCTGTCACTAAGATCCTACACAATCATGCAAAAAACTATACATCCCCTCTAGTTTACTAAGGTCCTGTAAGCAGTTACTCATCTGTCCCACATCCCTGTTGTAAATCACGAGGTGATCAAGCTTTTCCTGTAGTCTGAAACTCAGCTCTGAAACAGGCTGTCTTTTAACATCAGGGCTTCTCCATCATTAAACGCTTTAAAATCCAGTTTTAAGACTTATTTTTACTCTCTTATGTTTGAGTGATGCTGTGGATGTTTTTTGAATAGTTGGTATTCTTTATGTATGTATATACAATTTTTAACTCAATTTCTTTTGTAGTTGTCTTATTTTTATTGTAAAGCACTTTAGTTGTAAAGCAGATCAGCTGCATTTGTGTTAAACTTGTGCTCTATTAAAGAAATGTGACTTGATGCTGTACCGGTCAGCAGGCAGGCACTTTTCTTGCTTCTCTCTCACTATAGCACACAACAATCCAGGAAACACAAGCTGTTTCTTATTTACCCTGTCAAGTCATTCTGTTTAAATGATTAACATTTTGCTAGTAATGCATTCCTTAAACAGCAGAACATTCAGCTAGCAACGCTGAGATCAAGGGTTTGAGTCCCAGGAAATGCAGGAACTGTCTTCAATGCAATGTAAAAAAACTATTTGAAATTGACAATTTGTCAAAAACAAATTGAGATTCTAAAAAATATAACAAGGAATTTACAGGAATTTACAATTTACAACTATAAGAGGGAGCAGGTAACAGGCAGGAAATTTGCAATAATACTGTGTATTCTAATGCCATTTATTAGGTGCTCTATTTTTTCGCAATTGTCTAGTTCTGTTTCTTTATATGGCAAAGCTGCTTTAAAGCAATGCAAAACTGTAAATAAGTGCCATATAAATAAAGTTGAATTAAATTTTGGTGTTTTTAACAAATTTTACTTTCATATATTTGCATTTAACAGCCTATGGTACTACAAATTAAATACGGTGCTGTTAGAAAGTCCATATTAAAAATCTATAAAAAAATCAATATTAAAAGTCTGGAAAAACACCATGGTAATTATACAGTATATTTTACTGTAGTAAAACCCCTCTAAAAACCTTTCTAAAAATTTTAAATGTCAAATAGGATCTCTTTTCCTTACTCACCAAGCATGCCCTTATCAGCATTGGAGAGGCACATGTCCTTCTCTGCACTAGGCAGAGCAAACCCCACCACAAAGCACTCCACCCCATCAGCCATTAAAGCTAGGCCCAGCACGGTGAAGAGGGTCCACTGAAAACGGCCGTGACCACAGTCTTCCATGATGGTCTCATATTGCTCTGCCAATGTCTCCTCTTCCATCTCAGCAGCCATCCGGGCCTTCATTCGCACCTCTCTCCGAGCAGCTCTCCGGGCTTCCTTGATCTCATCTGGATGTGGGATACCCTGGTATTCACCCTCGTACATCTGATCATCTTCATCATTCCCCTCAGTGACATCACTAGCAGCATCTTCCTCCTGAGGGGGGTAGTCCGTCTGATAGGGGTAACCATCGTCTCCTCCTTCCCCATATGTGGGGTAGCTTTCTCCCTGCTGGTTTATATTGTTTTGGTAGGGATCATCCATTTTAGCCTGAATCTGTTATGGTCTTGCAGATGAAACTAGGTAAATGAACATAATCCCCAGAATTTTTATTAAACTTTTGATTAAACTTTTAGATTCAAAACAAAAAGTCTCAGAGGTGATTCTTAAAGCTTGTAATTGCACCTCTCTTTGGATAAGGCCTTAAAAATTATCTTAACAATGAGTATTTCCAGTTCTACACAAGGTCACATGATGTACCTGCAGGAACAAGGACGTTAGTCATTAGAATTCAACAAACAGCAAAGGAGAACTTTGAAATACAATTAATCACATACATTGGATTATAATCTACATAGCAAATATATACTTATTTATTGTTAAGAATTACAGTCTTAACTGTTACAGTCAGCGCATTAAAGTCAATACATTAAATTATGATTTATCATTTAACTATCAAACAGAGAATGTTAATTTACAATGATTACATTCAGATCTGGAACTTCCGTTATCCTGTAAATGAACGTCTGACCTCTGTCAATGGTCAAGATTAGCCCTCATTATAAACCCACTGACTGCTCAAACCAATGCAATTAGCAGAGGCAAGAGACTAGACATCTTATTTCTTAGCTGAACCCAAACTAATTTACGCTCAGCGCTTTCTCTGCATGCACTAACATTTTACTATAAATTACTTTTCTTGCTTGTCAAACTGTTTGTGAGTGTCATGAGTTGTGAGCAAAGAATTAAGACCTAGATAATATTACAGTGTAGATATACTATAAAGACAGACTGCTGTTGTCCACAATGACATGAAATTATTAATGAATTTGATTCTGCTTGATAACTGCTGTCTCTTAGAAGACCAGATGTTTCTTGAAAACAATGTAAGTCGCTTTGGATAAAGCGTCTGCCAAATGCATAAATGTAAAAGTCATACATGAGATTAAAGGCAGTTGAAAAGAGATTACTGAGCAAATGCTTGAGTGTGCTGTCTAAACCTGGTCATCAGGATCTGATGGTCACAGATGGCCGTTATGTAACTTTATACTTGTAATGTGGCAATATAAGCAAATATAAACTGTAAGCTACAACCTTCATGCATAGTATTTGGTTCCCGTTTGGTTATTGTTTTGGGAACAAAAATACAAATGTTCTCAGAATTTTTTGAAACACAAAATTGTTATCTGGGTAGGGGCCCGCATTGGACTAGATAAAGATATATTTATGCATGTATACAAACGCAAATGCACATGAGAAAGTAAAAAATGTGAATTATTGAACATAAACATTCAGATTTTGACATACACACAACCTCTTTATTATTGTTATTATATCTTCTCATCTAAAAATATTAATTATTGCAAAGGTCAAGCCAAAGGAAGTAGTGACTTCTCCTTTGCCAAGTGACAGGTGACATATCCATATATGGCTGACAGTGCACATGGTGTAGGCGTGCCTTTTGTGATGTCACTAGGAGGAGACAAATAGAGGGCAACTCTGAAGGGCACGTTTGCTAAAGAATGGCTGCCTTTCACTCCCTCGCTAACTTCTCTCAGTCTCATTGACTCAGATGTATGTGATTGCACGAGTGCCCACTACTGGCAGAACACTTAAATGTGTTTAAATAGAACACCCTAAGCCCTTGATCACTTGGGAAATAAAGTTAATGTAGTTACAAGTATTATGCTGTTTTATCTAAACATAACTATTCTAAACTGCTTAACTGACCTAACTACACTCACAGGTGTAAACTACTTTTCCCCTCGGTTAAAATCAAGGTCCTTTGTAACTTACCTCCTCAACTTCAAAAAGTGGAAATGTACTTTTGAATGGCGGTGGGGATTCCCCGAGGGGAAGTGCTTAGGAAAGTTTGCAAATGCATGTCTAAAAGTGAAGTGGAACACAGCCTGTCACCTGTCACTTCTACTACCAAGAAGCCTGTTACCTGTGGCATAGGACGTATCACTGTTATCCCTGTGTCAGGCTGTACATTGTACAAAATATATGGTTGCATTTTAATCGTTTTAATTGTTGTCATTGCATAAAATTCATTATTATATTTATACATTTCTCTCAGTTCTGTGTCTGTGTATTTTTATGAAAACAGCTAGCATGTTGTTTTTGTTGATCTCTCTGGAGACCAAGCAGAACCAATGGCTATAAAAATCAACAAACAAGATCTGTGGTTCTTTCTGAAATGGAGCACGTCATGGTTTGGGTTGACACTTTTCAGCTTTATAGAGTGCACCACATTTAGTGGTGCAAAAGACTAGAAGTGTCATAAAACACTTTCAGAGCATAAATCTAATCTGTTTATGCTGTTATATTTATGTCTTAAAAAATTGAAATAGTTATTTTTTTCTAGCAAATAAAAAATAAATGATAAACTCAATTTTCTAAAATTTTCATCAGAATCTGTTTTTAGCTATCATTTCACAGCAAAGGTATTGAGTGCAATTTTAAAGACATAAACTGAACTTGCAATAACTTACCAGAATCAGTATTTCTCATGTATGACGTTGTTAAACATAAAACACAAAAAAGAAAAAAATCCAAAGGAGATTCACGGCAGAGAATTTCAGAAAGCTTCCATGTCACCCGAACAGGAGGCTGTCGGACAGAGCAGGGGATTATGGGTCGACCTCATCTTCATTGCCTCATCCTGACGGAATCTCCCCACACTTCATGCATGCAGACCGAATGGTAGATTCCACATTCACTTTAAAAGAACACAGTGAACCAAACTCTGTGTTATAGTATGTGTCTGGCAGGGGTGTGTTGAATGATGCTAATGTAATTTATAGCATGTAATGTATGTTAAAAATTTTAAACATAGTGCCTGTACCATCTATATGAAATATTAATCAAAAGGTTAAATTGCTCTGATGTTGCATTTTGGCAATGATATGGACGAAGTTATTGCACAATTGCTTTCTTCTGAAAAGCTTAAAATGCAGCTAAAGTGTTGTATTGGTCCATCTGACAATTTCAAATATCTTTCAAAATTCGCATGGCCTGCTGTGGGACAGTATTACAGCAGGAGGGTGGATGGCTTGCACAAAGTAAAGCTGCCTAATCCCACAGCCAGTAATTCTGCTGTAAAGAGGATTTGCTCCTCCCCAGCAGAACCATTGGCTATATTTAGATCACACATATTCCCTGTTTTCTCCCTTTGCACCACCCCTTTACTTGTTCCATCTATTCATCTATACTTACTAAGCTAGCAGAAGTTTACCCGGATCTAAGACTAGTTTAACCATGGTTACACCACCATTGCAAAACTACAACTTTTTATTTAAAATCCTTTGAAGTTTTATTGAATTGACCATTAAGTTCCCTACAAATTCCTTTTAAATCTTTAAAATCTAAAGGAAATAGTAATTTGTTTAAATAATCCTTTAAAAGACCTCATTGAATCATCTAAATGAATGATCTTATTGACAGGATTATTGCATAAAGAATTGCATACCTTGTTTCTTATAAAACTAAAAACTAAAAAATAGGAATTATAAAACTAAAATCTATTTAAGTATATAAAATTAAAGTACTTTTTATTCAAAATAAACATTGCATGAAAAAGTGCAATGTACTTCTCATATAAAAATACTTTTTAATGTGATTTCAATAACAAAAAATAAAACTAATTATAATTGAAAACTTAAAAGTATGTTTGTAATACAATACTTCCACTTATCTCATTCAAAACCAAAAAACAGATATTTTGAGAAATGTCTCAGGGGTTTTGTGTCCATACAATGGAAGTAAATGGGTGCCACTGTTGTACTTCAAAAACATCTTCTTCGGTGGCAATAAAGTTATAATGACATAAGGGTGAATAAATTATGAAAGGCTGAACTATCCCTTTAAACATATTGTAAGAAGGGCGACAACATATTTTGCGCTGTTGCAGCTGAGGTAATTCTTTACCTCTTTGAATTGTGGTATGTCCCTACAAAGGATAAAATAAAAAATGCATCAAACACATATATTATTGAGAAATATTACCCAATATTACATATCTGTAAATGGCAAAATATTGAACTTTTGCTTTCAGTATCTTGTGAATACTAAATGTTTTCAAAGTGAATTAGACTCATCAATTCTAATGACTATTATGACTGTCATGTATAATTATGATCTCTGCACAAATCGCTCAGAGAAACAAAAACTGCTCTTTGCATGACCATGGGGTAGGCCACACCGCATGATAGTAAGATGGTAAGCCACCACCCCTCATGACCCTGGGTGGGGTCCATCTGCATGAGCAGCTCGGTCTGCTCAAGACTGTTTCAAAACCCTGGGAGGGTTCCTGGAGGTCGACGGGCAGGTGGCTGGTACTGGTTTCCTGCAACTAGACTTTTAAATATGCCACCTTGAGAGATGTGAGCATAAAGAAAGCAATCTTTTTCCACGTCTCACATCTCAGCAATGTTAAGCTAGAGATCGCTGCTGGAAAACTAAGGTTGCCTGGCCCAGTGCCCCTGGAATGACTTTGTCACCCATAATTTGTGATTTTGTGAGCTCATCATGCACTTCTGGGAAGAAAGGAACCGAAGAACCAGTCGTCCAGACAGCCCAAGAAAGCTCAGCTAACATCTCTGTGTCTGGTTTGGAGAGCACAAATACACTCAAGGGTGCAGGTGTCTCCTCTGATGCTGCGATTGATAGCTTATTCTAATCGTGAGTCTCAAATGTGACAGTAAGACTGTCTTATCTCATCTGCAAACTCAAATGGCCCGAACAAGCGTGCTGGGCAATCAACATTCTGTGGGGATTCACCTGGCAGAAACTCATCCATTGTTTCCCCTAAATCACCTTCTGGGTTTACTAACATGTCCTTGTATGCAGCCGCAACAGAAGGAACAGTGCAGGGAGTACCTAAAGTGGTTCTTTGCTTCTTGCAAAAGAAAGAAACCCGCAGCAAGCACATGAATCCTTTGTGAATCTCCAGCTCAGCATGAACATGGCCCAAACATCTGAGGCAGAGATTGTGGCCATCAGAGGCACACGCATGGAAATGCATGTTTGCCCTTTAATGCAGAAAACTTACTCTTTCAGCAGACAGAAGCAATCTGTGTAGTGGAGAGAGACTGCTGAAAAGCTCACAGATTGGCTCAGAAGAACAAATCTGAACAAGTGGTGCATGCCATTTCCCTTTTATACATGGATTTCTGGGACTAGCATGCAAATCCCACTACCCAATTCCTATTATTAATTTAATATTTAAAAAAAGAAATAATTAAATAACGTTAAATATTAGTGCTTGTGTTCTGCATTTTTAATTTTATTCAAGACTTATAAGACCATTAACACATTATTAACTATCACTGTCAGGAAAATATTAAAATTAATATGTTCTTGTTATGTCACTTTATTCTGTTTTTAGGGCCAGAAAGGATTTGCAAGAAGTCAGCAAGAACTCATGGGAAAACTTGTTCTTGGATGGCAATACGCCTCAACCAGCTGATCTGGAATACTAGAAGGCCACGGGCAGGTGAGTTTAATCAGGTGTTGGTGGGATTTCCCGTCAGGTCAAAAACGCTTACATTATTTTAGTTTTATTTACCAACATAAAACTGATTGGAGATCAGCTAAAACCATGCTAGACAGTGGTTTATAGGTTCATTTTATGGGTTCAAGATCACTCCCCCCAGTGGCAAACCGCTGAAGTGTCGAAACAGAATGACGTAACGAAGCCTCGTTTGCGGGAATCACGTGACCTGGCTGGCGAAACACTGATTCGACACAAAAGATTCGCAGACGTTTCGATGCTTGTGAAGCATCGAGCAGCAGTGTTTCAAACGTGTTTCCCAGTACATGTCTACTACATCAAACATGGATTTCATCTGACCTGATGCCAGTACATTTGTGTCTTTATGCGTCTGAACGTGAAGCTTAAGCAGTAGGTTTGCAGTGACGAGGTACGAGTGCTTTGATTTAATAGCTAAGTTATACTTGTGAAAACGTGTTGTGCTGTTTTGGACTTTTGGTTTGTAACAGGACTGAAATTTTTTTATAGTCATCTAGCATCTAGAGACACTGAACAAAAAGTTATGCAATTTGTATCGATAGCTCGAATCGTTCTCTTATACCATATCAGTGATGTAATGGCATGCATATACAACGAACTTGTAGTTGAAAGTTTGTAGGTGTCATTGTCACAACACCTACTGTTTAAAAGTTATATATATTGTTTCATGGGTTGTAATGTAATGGATTTTACCTGTGTTTTCTTTAGATGCATTTCCTAATGTCATTTTCTCAATCTCGAAGATGTTCACAAATACTTCTGTTGATAGGCTTTACCCCATAATTGCTGCTTGCATATAATGCATACTTTTCTTCTACCATTGCCTCTAGGGCAGCTCATAGAACCATTCATAGGAAATCTGGCACACAGATAGAGGACAGTCTTAAATGTTACTGGACCAAATGGAATTTCTAACTCAAACCCTCTAGTGCCACCAACCGTTTAAAGTTTCACTCATGAGTCTGAAGTTATGAGCATACCATAGAAGTCATAGAAACATTTTTTTGCCTGTGAATCTTGGGCTCATAAGGATTCCAATGCACCCTATGATGGTCATTAAACTTTTCCTGCCATTTTGAATTTTTTGCAAAAACTATATTTTCAAACTCCTTTTTTTGTCCAAACTCCTTTTTTTGTCCAAACTTGACCCTGTAAAGCTATACTTTACAAACTTGACCTGCAGCTATATTGCTGAAAGTGATATTAGTAAAATATGTCCCTTAATATGTCCCTTAATATGTCCCCCAAAACTCCAGTGATGTTAAGTGGAGAAAAAAAACTTGTGAGAAACCAGGCTCAACCCAGAGGCTCAGTTTTCAAAAGTAACTATAACTATAACAAAGTACTGCTGCAATTAGACAGAGAAATGCTGTTGATTATTGAGAATTCTATTATTAGAGAATTACTGTATTATTGCTATTATTATGGTGATACGTGTATGGCATTAACTACACGTGTTGTTTATTATGTGTGGCATGATGTAGCTGGAAAGTAGAGTCTGCCAGTGACATATGATCAGAATGCAGAGTTGTGATGTTATGATTATGGCAGATCTTGTTGTTTCTAGTTAACGGAGGCTGTGGTCTTTATTGGGTGGAATAATTATAAGCCAGAACCAGAGCTGGGGCTGTCAGTCTCTGGTGGAATAAATCTGGACACAAATTGAATTAGTTTGAATTTGATATGACACTGTCAGGGTTAAGATGTAAACCTTGTTAAATTTCTTTCAGAATTAGTAGTTAATATAGATCATCATCTTGTCTCTTTAACATTTCCTGTAGTTAAGGCCCCATGTTATTGATTACGCAGAACAATTATTGCAACAACTAAAGATTATCAGTAATCTTACAGACCTGTCTCAGATGCAGCAGGCAGCAAACTGCAGTGAAGAACTTTATGCTGTGACTGAAGTAGAAAAAGTTTTTTTGATAAGGTATAAGGGATTTAGATTGGACTGTTGATTCACTTAAATTTGATTCTTAACTTCACTTTAACTTAATTCACTAAATAGGTAAAATGTACACAAACTGACTCTGCACAATCTCTTATAGGCTGGTGTAAACTTCAACGTTGAGAAACAGATCTTTAAACAATACTATGCAGTATGTGTTTAAAACTGTGGTTCTCAAACTGGAGCTGCGGCCCCTGAGGGGCCACCAGATGGCGCTAGGGGGCTGCATAGAAATTTCTAGTTTAGGAAATTATTTTAAAACCTTTACCTGTATGCAATCAGAATTGTCCTTTGTAAAATATTATTTACTTAAAATAGTAATATTTAAAGATAATACAATTTTTTATTATACACATTTTTAATATTTAACATCAGAGAAATAAGGCTACAAAGAGAATTGATATTCCGGAATGGTATAAAGTCATTTGTTTTTGGTATAATTAAAAATTCTTAAAGTAAAATCGTAAGGTTGACAATGTTTTCATCATGAGTTTTCTTTTGGGGGGGGTGTACTTAAACAAGGGGGTCTAATTCTGAAAAAGTTTGAGAACCACTGGTATAAAATATACAGTTTCTGAACAACACACCAAAAATACTGGTGATGCATCTTGCACACATGCAAGTAAAGCAGTCCTGTTGGCTGACAATACAGTTCGAACTTAAAATCAAAGTACATTAACACAGTAAAGAAAGCAGCAATTGGCAAATAATTTTTAATGGGATCTTAAAGGTTTGTAATTTTTTCAAAGTTAAAATACTTTCTCTTTCCCCAGCATACCATGCAATAAATTGATATGGTATAAACTGTTCAGTGGCAGATGGAGAGACTGAAGGGGAACCATTTTGCAGTTGCATGTAGGTTTGAATAAAAAATAATTAATTCTTTTAATAATATTAATTATATATTAATAATAATTAGTATCTTTATTCTCCATGTTTTATGTAATTGACAAACAAGCTTAAAATAGTCAAGGTTAAAAAAAATCAACCTTTCTGTCAATTTTTAAAAATGTTGCTGAGTGAGAATTGTAGGCTCTTGATCGTTCTAGTGCTTTCTCAATCTGTTTCTCAATCTATATTTGTTTAGTGCTGCTATTGGCCAATCACACATTTGTATGGATTAGCTATGTTTGTTGTTTTCAGTGTTTCGCCAGCTTGCATCCCCCCGTTTTTTTTATTGTGACGTCAGTAAAGGCCCATAATAAGGGTGACTGTTCCCCCAGGGGATGAAATAGTTGTAGCAGCAGGAGCAAACAGCAGTACCAGCAGGTTTGTAAAGCAGCAGGTGGAAGAACATTAACCAGGCCTGCATTAGGCTGTGGCTTTGTTATTACGGACACCTGAGCCTCAAGTCTCCTGCCACCCCCACCTGTGACATCACACAGATCTTACCTGCTGCCAAACACAAAGCCGCAGTAATCGTTTGCAGTAATCGGCGTAGTGACCTAACCTGCCACAGGCTGGAGATGCATGAAGATTCAGAGGTACTTTCTTGATATTTTTGTGTAAAATGCTGAAATAGTGAGGGATGAGCTCAGCTGGAGTCAGCTTGGAGATTTCGAGAGTAAAGGTAAGGGGTCATCCATGGAGTATGTTTAAATGTGAGGGAGTGTAAAGAACCCGTAGCCTGGCTGCTGAGCCAGTGAACCGATATCATGGTGTCAGAAGTCAAATGAAAGACATGAAAACATCAGGAAACACGCTACACTGTGATGCTGAATGCCATATATGTGAAAGATAACATGTAATACATAATATAATTTACACATAGAGGGGACTTACTATTGCTGATTAGTACAATTCTACAGTATGTGTGCACTGTATATTATAAAGGAGGTTTTCTAGGTAAAAATTCTTATAATATCCAGAACTGTTTTTAAAAAGAATATAGATTATTATATGCCATTTGTCTGACATGCAACTATTTCATTCAACTCTGTAGTGTAAATGAAATCAGATGGTATCTGTGTAGTGTACTCCTTCAACACGGTTTCATTATACCAGTGAACAAGCTTTGGACAGTTATTTTTGTTTTGTATGATGTTGCACCATATGAGAAAAAATGTCCATGTAATTGCTGACAGGGTCCCATTTCATGGAGTTACAGAGAAAAACTTTTTGACCTTGTTATGTTGTAGGAGGGTTATTTGTTCTTCCAGATTGGGCAATGATTGTTGCACCGGTGTTGTGTCACAGCCTTTTTCTTAACGATTTCTCGGACATAATCCAATTAAAACAAGTAGCCACTAGACTATAAATTAACTGTGTAGATTTCAGAGGTTGCATAATGTACTAAATTTTAGATACAGTAAACTGAAGGGTAAGTCCGCCCCAAAACTGATATTTTGCCCATAAATTACTCCGCCTCAAGGCATCCTAAAAGAATATGACTTTCTTGTTTCAGCTGAACACAATCAGAGTTATAGTAAATAATGTCCTGGCTCCTCCCAGCTCTAAAATAGCAGTAAATGCTTCTCATTATTTAAACTCAGAAAAGTGCATCCATCTATCATAAAAGTAATCCAAGACTCCAGGGAGTTAAAAATATATGTTTGTAAAACAAAAAACTATTACTCTTGTAAGTGTATTTAGTGATCGAAACGGTGCATTTTAATGTAAACACATTTGCATGAAAGACTACACCCAACATGTTAGTATGCCGGCTCCACATCAATACTCTGCTTGTCTCAGCATGAATAAAAGTACAGTTCTCTTTGCTGTTTGATTTAAAATGACCTTTATTTTCAACTGTGTGATTAATGAAGCCTAGAGACCTAGTATTATTTCTTCCTTAAATAAAGGATACAGGTCTTCGTCATTATGTTTAATTACATAGAGATTGATATTATCAGTAAGCTCTAAGGTAATTTTTTTGTTAGTCAGCGATTTAAGACTTAATGAAATATAGAAAAGGTGCATTTGTTAATGTACCATTATTGTATACAGGTAGAACAAGAGCTTTTTACTCAGTCCATGAGTGCTAGTCTGCAGCACTCACAAACTGCTGCATATTGCCCACAGGACGGGCCAGGTGGTTTTCATAGGGGTGTCCAGACATGGGCCAGGAACTACTCGTAACTACTAATTTCTAAGGTGCAAAAACTATTTGTAAAGAAAGAAGAACTGCAATTATATTGAATTTAATTATTTCATGTGCAAAAAGAAACCTTAAGCGCAAACACAAGCTGTTTTCAAAACCCTTACCAGTACTATTATAAACAGCTACATTAGTTGGATTCTATGATTACTGTGGTTTAAAACATTCACAGAAACTCTTGCATTATTTTGTCAAAGCACATGATCAAATCTCACGATATCTTGTTCACAGGGCTGATGCTATAAGAAAGGAGAAGTGAGACCTTTCTGTCTTAACCGCAGGCTCTGCTCATGCCCCATCAACTGGTGTTGATTTTGGTGATGATCAACTGATGTGACCTTAAAATTATGTTTCCAAGGCTTATATGGCATTACATTTTGAATTATTAAATTTTGACACCTAGTAGAAGCAAAGGAGTACTTCATGAGTACATTTGTACGTTCTCCTTTGGTCTTTCTAACCTCAGCTTTAACTGCTTCTAAAAACCACATAATAGAAGCTAGCTCACATTTTACAACTGTGGCAGGTAATTTTCCATGTTGATATATTGTTGCTTTCTGAGGAGTAGTAGATGTGTCTTAGACAGATAAAGCTTTAAATTAGACCTGTGGAACACCAATCTGTCACTCAGCAGGATTAAAGAGTAAAGATCTAAATATTAAACAAGACATTTCCAATTCAACTCTTTTTCAAATAGATAATTATAAAATAATAGTCACATATATTGTATTGAATAAAAATGCAGGGGTTGCCAGGGTGTTGCTATGAGGTTGCTATAGTGTTCTGAGTGATTCTCAGTGCATTGCTGAGTGGTTGCTGTGCTGTTGTATGGGTCAAAACGCCTATGATATTTTGATCCCTAGATATAGTTCAGATCCCACCTTTAGTGTAAAGGCCCATTTATACTAAGAACTGTAACTAAGCTTTCCTGTAGCTCAGTGGTTAGAGCATGGCATTAACAACGCCAAGGTCATGGGTTCGATCCCAGGGATTGCACATACTCAATGTATAGTATAATGCTATGTAAGTCGCTTTGGATAAAAGCGTCTGCCAAATGCCTAAATGTAAACTATAATGATAACTGTAAGCTTAAAGTTTTAGGAGAGTAGCATAGTTTACATTTTAACTATACTGACAGTGACACAAAAGAGCTATATTATTGGCATCACCTTCAGAGTGATTTTTTTCAGCTAACGATCAATAAAAACATTGACAGCCAATTAAAACACTGTCCATGAGTAGGAATGAGCAATACCAGTTTAACAAGCACCACTAGGTTAGTATTACTAAGATTTACATGTCAGGCATAACATTTTAAATATTTGATACAAGTGGATAATTTCCCATGGTTATTTTGATCATTTATTTGTAAATATGTGGAAGTTCTCCCACTGTAACCCATCCCTATCACCTTGCATATATATGAATTCCTGTTATGAAGGGTCATTTATTGCTGCTATGAAGAAAACAGTTCATCAAGCCTTATTACACATTAAGTTCCGCCTCCACACTGTATCATTCTGACCCTCCTCCAGACTCCCACATAAACAGTCACTCATTCAGGCATGACAAACTGAACTGTCTAGAGAACCACTACAAACACACCGCAGCATTTCAACAACTCCAGCATGAAAAAAGAGCTTAAGAGGTACAAGGCTATGGAGGCTATGACATCAGAAAGTTTTAGCTTCCTGTTCAGAATGTTGTACAGAATGTTTAATGTGTGTCAAGTGACACTGAATAATGCCAAGACTTCCAGAAGGGCAATTTACTTGTCTTCATCCATATTGAATCATGTTTCATGATATCCACAATAAATATACCAGTAAAGGCTTATATAACCAATATATATAACCAACTATTGGATCAGAAAAACTGTAGTCTGTTTGCTCATCATCCTTCATTCTTCAAACGGCAAAGCTTTTGCTGATATTCAATACTACAGTGCCTTGCAAAGTATACCCCTTGGACTTTTTCACATTTTGTCACCTTACAACCACAAACTTAAATGTATTTTATTGAGATTGTATGTGATAGACCAACACCCAGTAGCACATAATTGTGAAGTGGAATGAAAATAATATACGGAAAAAGAATTAAAATTGTAAGCAAATAAAAATCTGAAAGGTGTGGTGTACATTTGTATTCAGTCCCCTGTACTCTGATACCCCTTAATAAAATCCAGTGCAATCAATTGCCTTCAGAAGTCAACTTTGACCAAAGTGCTCTACTCTAGCATCATGTCTAGACAGAGTATGTCCGCTATCGTCAAGGCCAGCCCGTGCCACTCCCTTTGCACCCTGACTGTCTGATGTTCTCCGTGAGCATCGCTCTAAACTCAGGGGTGCAGAGAGGATGTGGCACAAGACAAAGAATACTGCACACCTCATGGTTTACCAATCTCTTGTGCCTTCCTTCTCGGCTGAGGTCACTACTGTTAAAAAGACATATTTTCATCACAGAATTAACAATGCTTCTAACTCCTGCATGCTCTTTAAAACATTTTCTTCCCTCCTCTGTCCTCCTCCTCCACCTCCATCTTCAACACTCTCTACTTATGACTTTGCTACATTCTTCCTCAACAAAACTGCAACAATCAGTGCTCAATTCGCCACATCTCAAACTGACGTACTTATTACGCCAGCAACACCACAAACACACTTCTTTTTCTCAGCTCTCTGACTCTGAGGTCTCCAAACTCATGTCATCTAGCCATCCTACCACCTGCCTGTTCGATCCTATTCCATCTCATCTTTTTCAAGCTATTTCTCCAGCAGTCACACCAGCACTTACTCATATAATTAACACATGTCTTCACACTGGCATCTTCCCCACTACATTTAAGCAGGCTAGGGTAACCCCACTGCTAAAGAAACCCAACCTAAATGCAACACTACTTGAAAACTACAGACCCGTATCCCTGCTTCTATTCATGGCCAAGATTCTGAAAAAAGTTGTGTTCAGTCAACTCTCTGCCTTTCTCACCCAGAACAACCTCTTGGATAACAACCTGAGACTGCACTGCTCTCGGTTGTTGAAGACCTCAGACTGGCTAAAGCGGACTCCAAATTGTCAGTTCTTATTTTGTTGGATTTGTCAGCCGCTTTTAATACTGTAAACCACCAGATCCTGCTAACTATGCTCAAATCATTAGGTGTTACAGGTACTGCACTCCGGTGGTTCAGATCTTACTTCTCTGACAGGTCTTTCAGGGTGTTTTGGAGGGGAGAGGTGTCCAATCTGCAACATCTAGACACTGGGGTGCCCCAGGGCTCAGTTCTTGGACCACTTCTCTTCTCCATCTACATGGAGTCTCTAGGATCTGTCATTTACAAACATGGCTTTTCACATCATTGCTATGCTGATGACACCCAGCTCTACCTCTCTTTCCACCCTGATGATCCCACGGTACTGACTCGCATCTCAGCCTGCTTGATGAACATATCATGTTGGATGAAGGACCATCACCTTCAACTCAACATTGCTAAAACAGAAATGCTTGCAGTTTCACTCAACCCATCTCTTCTTCACAACTTCTTATTTCAGATTGATGGGTTAACCATCACTCCATCCAAGACGGTCAAAAGCCTTGGAGTAATGATTGGTGATCAACTGAGCTTCTCTGACCACATCTCTAGAACCGCTCGTTCCTGCAGATTTACCCTCTACAACATTAGGAAGGTCAGACCCTTCCTATTGGAACATAAAGCACAACTCGTTCAAGATTATTGTTGCTGTTATTGTTGTTGAAATTGCTTCCTTGTTCTCATTTGTAAGTCGCTTTGGATAAAAGCGTCAGCTAAATGACTAAATGTAATAGAGTCCACCTGTGTGTAATTTAGTCTCAGTATAAAAACATCTGTTCTGTGAAGGCCTCAGTGCTTTGTTAGAAAACACTAGTGAACAAACGGCATCATGAAGAGCAAGGAACTCACCAGACAGGTCAGAAATAAAGTTGTGGAAAAGTTTAAAGCAGGGTTAGGTTATAAAAAAACATAATCTAAAAAAGGAACAAGTATGCCACAACTGTAAACCTACCAAGACGTGGCCGTCCAACTAAACTGACAGACCGAGCAAGAAGAGCACTGGTCAGAAAAGCAGCCAAGAGGCCCATGGTCACTCTGTAGGAGCTGCAGAAATACACAGCTCAGGTGGGAGAATCTGTCTACAGAACAACTATAAGTCGTGTACTCCACAAATCTGGTCTTTATGGAAGAGTGGCAAGAAGGAAGCCACTGTTGAAAGAAAGACATAAGAAGTCCCATTTGCAGTTTTCCACAAGCCACGTAGGGGACACAGCAAACATGTGGAAGAAGGTGCTCTAGTCAGATTAGACCAAAGTTGAACTAAATGCAAAGCGTTATGTGTGACAGAAAAGTAACACTGATCATCACCCTGAACACAACATCCCCACTGTGAAACATGGTGGTGGCAGCATCATGCTGTGAGGATGCTTTTCTTCAGCAGGGACAGGGAAGCTGGTCAGAGTTGATTGGAAGATGGATGGAGCTAAATACAGGGCAATTCTAGAAGAATACCTGTTGGAGGCTGCAGAAGACTTGAGACTGGGAAGGAGATTTACCTTCCAGCAAGACAATGACCCTAAACATACAGCCAGAGTTACAATGGAATGGTTTGGATCAAAGAATATTCATGTGTTAGAATGGCCTAGTCAAAGTCCAGACCTAAATTCCATTGAGCATCTGAAAAGTGAAAGTGACCTATTTGTCAGATATGGTAACCCATACCCGAAATGTGACCTCTGCATTTAACCCATTACTGGTGAGGAGTGAACACACAATGCAAGTCGTGAACGCGCGCACACACACTGCGCCCGCGAAGCAATTGGGGGTTAGGTGCCTTGCTCAAGGGCACTTCAGTTGCATCCCCCCCAGTGCTGGAATCGAACCAGCAACCTTCCGATTACAAGCCCAACTCACTAACCAGTAGGCCACAAGTCCCCCACAATCTGTGGCAAGACTTGAAAATTGCTGTTCACATACGCTTTCCATCCAGTCTGGCTGAGCTTGAGCTATTTTGCAAAGCAGAAGAATTGGCAAAATTTTCAGTCTCTAGATGTGCAAAGCTGGTAGAGACATACCCCAAAAGACTTGCAGCTTTTAATTGCAGCGAAAGGTGGCAGTACAGAGTATTGACGCAGGGGAACTAAATACAAATGCACACCACACTTTTCAGATTTTTTTTTGCTTAAAATTTTGAAAACCATATTTATAATTTCTGTTCCACTTCACAATTATGTGCTACTTTGTGTTGGTCTATTACATAAAATCTCAATAAAAAACATTTAAGTTTGTGGTTGTAATGTGACAAAATGTGGAGAAATTCAAGGGGTATGAATACTTTTGGAAGGAACTGTTTTTCATCTGGGAGAAAATCTACATCAGATCTACTCAGTACATGTCCGTGGAAATTGATGTTCCAGTGCTTGTTGTAATGAAACACAATCGAACAGCTTCTGTTTTAAGTTGTTACTTGCATTGCTTTTCAGCTGTTATTTATGCAATAGAAAGTATGTCTGTGTGTCTATGTGGAGCTACACTCCAAAACATATTTCCTAGTCTTGTTTTCCAGCAGAAATATCTGAACATCTTTAAAAAGGTTAAGGTTCATTTTAGGATTATTCGTAAACCAAAATTGTGTAAGATAGTACACAATTAAATTAGGTTTTATTGCTTTCAGGATAAAACTCACTATATTTTGTTAGACTTAAGTCTTAAGTTGTTAGACTTGTTAGAGTTAATACGAAAAAAAAAAATAATACATATCAGAAAAATAAACTTGAATCTAGATATATTCTCTAAAAACAAGCCACACACAGTTTTATTTTTTTATTTTATTTTATTTTGTTTTAACTGTAAAACAGTACAAAATTTTTGGTGGAACCAAAAGTGGCTTCTCTCTGTTTGTTTGAAGAGAGCAGGTCGCGCAGACTGAGTGCAGAAGAAGAGGATTAACACAAAGTATTATTAGAACTGCGTGATTATCTCTCACCTGATCCTCTACATCTACTGGCACTGCTTTTATTTACCAGTGTGCACAGAAAATGCATCGTATGGGCTAATAGATTCAATGGCAAATTCTTGTATTGTGATTTATAAACATTTTGCTCCAATGCAAACCATTGGAAATTAAATTAAAGATTTTTTTTCTTTAATTTAAAGATAAATATATCACAAGTCTAGAACATGACAATGAGGTATATTATACATATACCTGCACTTCTTTCAAAGGCTCTCAGATTGTCATACATTCAAAAACCAATAAAGTGCTTAAGTTAATGGTAATAGATGTTTGTTAACATTAACATGAATTAACAATGAAAAAATACTTCTAAAACATCTATTAATCATAGTTAAATGTTACTTTAAACATTTACTAATACATTTACTAATTAAAATCCAAAGTTCTATCTGTTAATATTTTTATTTTGAACAAGAGCTAACATGTACCTTTGTATTTTTATTAACTAATGTTATCAAAGTTTAATAAATACTGTAACAAATGTATTGCTCATTGTTCATTAATGTTGGTTAATACATTAACATTTATATGATGAACAGATTTTAATTTTGCATTCACATATATTCATTGATGAATGCACATAAATTAGGGTGACCATACGTCCTCTTTTACCCGGACATGTCCTCCTTTTTGGCTATAAAAATTATGTCCGGGGGGATTTTGTAAAATATCATAAAATGTCCGGGTTTTTCACCTCATTTCACTGACCGTCATTAATTCAACACTTTAAATGCAGCCATTG
>JAZGTJ010001040.1:16661-43214 GCA_036877575.1 Botia almorhae
ACTCTCTCACTCACTCACTCACTCACTCACTCACTCACTCACTCACTCACACACACACACACACACACACACACACACACACACACACACACACACACTCTGTCTCTGTCTCTCTGTCTCCCTCTCTTGTCTCAATGACACTAGCTAAAGTCACACCGTGATTCTTCTCGCTTGATATGAAGTTAACGCTTTTGTTTGTTAGAGAGAAATGAACGCTGATCCGTTCAACATAATTGTGTTTCTCGGCCTGCGTGTCAGGATAGCCTGGGAGAAGCTCCAGCACTCCCCAGGACTCGGATTGGTAGAAGTTCTGTATTACAGCTAGGCTGATTCGGACCCCTGTATTCTTTTGTGTGTGAATTAGAAGACCTCTAAACACTGGGTCCTGAGTGCATCCAATGAGCTCAGAGATTTAAGGGTGGCATTACGTAATAAAGCAATAGATGCGTCACTGTGTGTCATGCCTACACTGCAGTTAGAGAACCTACACTCGCAAAAAGTGCATCGTTATCTGTCAAAAACGCTCCATCTAGGTTTTGTCAGTGTGCAACAATAACAATACACTAAAAATGCCCTTGTGATTAAAATCACAACTTAGCACGCATTCTTATAATTTATTGCTTTTATAAAACGGCTACTGCGTAAGAAATTAAGGGCACACGGTTTCATTAAAATTTTAGTTTATTAAGCAAATTCATTACGTGTCACCTTTAAGCCTCTATATTATATACAGTGTATATAGCGCTCATTAGCATATATACACATTTAAAAATGCATAGTCTATCTCTTCCCGGGAATTGGACAAGAAATATTGATGACTCATTCTGAACTTCACAGTTTTCCGTCCAATCAGACGCCTTCTCTATCCCAATCAGACGTCACTTTCTCTAATGCCACCTATAGCGCCACTGATTAGCAAGTAGCATTTCACGATTCACGGTGATGTAAGCTCATTGGCTGTTTAAAAAAAGCCTTCTGTATGTCCTGCCCCCAATTTCCTTTTTCAATAGAAAGAGAGCTGCAATTTTAATAGTCGGGCTTTATAGCTGCTGATCAGTGATACAAAGTAGCTGAATTAAGAAGTGTTTCAAGTCAGTAAACTATATTGTGTGTTTTAGCACTGCTGGTTCAACCAATCAGCATTCAGGACCGGAACTATCCGTATAATTTTATTTACACAAATTAAAAAGTACAGTTTCGAGTTTGTGCTAGTCTTCAGCGTGCCTGTGGAGGCCGGTATTGATATTGAGTGTCACAGAAAATAGAATCTGAGGCTTTTAATGTGCGTTTCATGTCCGTTTTTGATTAATCTGTTTATCGGTTCTGTAATGAACACCAGGTATGGTTGGTTAGTCAAATTATTGAGCGTTATTAACCTTGGATGAAATTCACAAAGCACGGCAAAAACTGATGTAACATGCAAGAAAATTACAACTGGGGATAAAAGATTCGATAATGATTACGATCTCAATACCGCCCGAGCGGGCGGCCGGAATACATATATATATGTTTAAGATCTTTTACTGGCTTTTAAAGGAGGAAAGCTTTTTAAAGTCGTAAGCAGAGGCTGAATGTTAACTCAAGTGGTTTATGGATCAGTTCACTTTTACTATTTTTCCGAGAGCAGAGATATTAAAATTGCATAACGACTCTTTGCGATCGCTTCTCTCGCTGTCTTACTGTCTTTAATAATGACGGTGTTGAAAGTAACAGCGCTCCAGTTTCGAATTCGCGGATGGCAGGGGCCAAAACGTAGGCCGGCGTGAGGGGTTGCCGTGGGGACGGTGTGACCGATCCGAATGTACAGCACAATGAAAAATGGTGCTGGGATTTAGCCGAGGCCACTTGGGGGTCAAAGCTGGAATACGTGAGGGGAGGGCGGCAGAGGGCAGCCGGGGGCAAAAGCAGCAGGGTAATAGAACGGCGTGGGGCTGGTCAGGTGGAACTCCTCTCCTCACACTCTGGTAATTACAAACCATACATTTCACTTTGGCCCGTGACAACGCCCCCCCCAATCCCAAATGAAGATGGGGGGTTATTAATGGTGTAAATTAAGGCTCCCCGCAGACCGATGGGAACACCACACTTCCTATTTTAACCCCAAAATATATATCTCACCCCACCTGCTGCTCACTGGACCTGCCCTCCCTCTGCTTTATGACCATATATGGTCATTAGATCCACCCCAGCAGGTAGAGTCAGAAAGCAAAAAAACTTTTAAGCTGCAATGTGAACAGCAGTTGGTAATTAGCATAATACACGCCCAAACCATCTACATAGGATGGTATTCCTCCCAGTAGGTGTCTTTGACTTAAAGTAGCGCCGGATAGACCGACTGAATTATGGGTAAATTACTTCGTAAGCTTTTCTAAGAGCTTTGATATTTGAAATACTCAAGTATTTTTAAACTGTTTTTTTTATTATTTTGCATTTATTTTATCGAAAAAAATGTGTTGCTGATTTATTGTAAAACATTATAAAACGTTTTTAAAAGATTATGTTTTAATAAATGCTAAACGATATTAAAAGTCGGATCATTTTCAGGCTGTTTTAGATGTGAACTGTGTGTAATTTATGTGTTTTATTTTTCTAAGGCCACCAAGTTGTCTGGGAGTTTTGAACATGATAACGATATCTCAAATGATCAGCTTGTTGGAGAGATTCGTATGATATATCACACTTGCTTTTCAAATTTGCACTAAAAAAGAAATTTCCGATCCACCAGTAAAGATCAAATTTTTTCGCGTCTGCCCTGTTGGAGAGGCGTTGCATTGTGGGTAGTGAATATGCGGCAGACACATTGAGCTGTGGTACTCATGTGGTTAATGCAGGTTTGAATCTCGCGTGCAGCGCGTCATATCACATTCCCCCAAAACTCCCCAGTAATCTCTTGTCCACTCTGTGGTATAAATCTGTCATTGTGAGGCCCTCATTGTGAAATAATACTCTGAAAATGCAAGAATCTAGGACAGAGGCGTCAGGAAAAAGAAAATCAACAGGAAACATTGGTGTGAGTTAATCCGTCAGCTCTTTGTGTTTGTCTTGGATTATTTCTCTGTTTTTCGTTTCAGGACGAACATGTTCAGTAAAGACCAGGATGTGACCCATCATTAGAAAATGAGCAGAACAATAAAACCATCAGCTGACCCAGAGGTTATCTCTGGAACATCCTGCCTTTACAGAATCAACACTCATAGCTCAAACCTGTCTTTACTCTAGCACACACTAATCTAATGACAACTGCCGACAACTGTACACCAACTCTGACCCTCTTTTTAAAATGATTATGTAATATAATAACTTCAGCTGGTTATATATCAAACATATATAACTGTATTTAAAAGATGTTTACGATTTTTTTATTTTAATAATAATAATAATAATAATAACAATACTAATATTAATTTTGTAATTACTATTGTTGTACTATTATTAGTGTATCATCAAGCTAGTCTAGCTGTTTTGCCCCCGTATTGGTGCAGGGTCTGATTGCCTCTGATGAACAAGTTGAGTCATTACGTCCAAATTAATGTCAAGCCCCTCGTATTCTCCATAAATAACACACGGCAGGTCTCTGTTGTCGCTAAACATGTTCTAATTTGTTCTCCATTACAAAAAACAACAGCGCTGATTAATTCACACTTCAAGCCGAACAACCGGCACAATTTTTACAAGGTGACTGCGAGTGTTGCTCTTTTGATCAACACTAACGTGACACTTTATTTTTGTTAATAATCCCCGCGAGATGAATGCCTGCCGCTTAATCGCCGGCTCACGGATTTGCTTGTAGGATCTAGTTTTGCTCGTGGTTTACTGACAAGGAAAACATTTCAATTCTCACGTCTCTTGTTTTTATTTTGCTGTCTGTTTCTCGGGGAGGAAACCCCTCGCGCAGACGCACGCAGCGCTCCCCATTACTCCTAATAAGGTGTCATAAAATTTAATTCCATGCTTGGTTTGTCAGAGAGGAGTTCTTATCCTGCTCCAATTTTGAGTTTTAATAGGTAATACTCCTTAGCTCTCTCCTTACAATTAGGCCTCCTAGTTACCTTTTAATGAAAATCAGATTAAAACATAATCTAATTAAAGTTCATTTTAATCCACGGTATCACGCAGACTGTCTGTCGCTGGGAATCCTGTGGCTGCTGTCAGAGTCGCTTATTGTGCATAGAAGAGGAAGGCCAGACTATCAGTCAAAGGTTTTAACGTGTGCGCATGTTTTAGAAAACTCCATGAAGTGCATTGTGGGTAAAAAAAAAGGTTTGAGTCCACTTATAGGACGAATACTTTTGTTTAGTATTTGTGTTTATTATTTTTAAGATACTTAAAATTCATATTGCTCATTACCGTAGTGCAGGAAAAAAATGTTTTCTCGTCGCTGTTACGTTCTAGAAAATATATGTAGCGTTAGCTGCATTAGCCGAACGTTATTCGATTGAAAACGGTGCCGTGCGAGCGTGGGGTCAGACCTCCATCTCGCGAGTGAACTTCAGAAAACGACCTGCGCTGAAGTGGAAATGAAGAAAAAAAACCTCTGACATGTGTGCAAACGTCACTCACCGTCAGTGACAGCTGTCAGCTCTCATATCCACTGATACCCATAATTCCCTGCTTTGGAGGGGGCTCACAGAGCGATTGAGTCATACCTCTCTGTTTGAGCCGTGTTGGCCTGTCAGGTCTTTTCTGAGCCATGACAGTGTAATATGTTTTACAAGCAGCATGGCCAAGGGTTATTTCATAGTTGGAGGGAGCAAGCAGGCCAGCCGGTAAACCACAGCTGCACGAGGAACAGCCACGCAGCACATCTAATCCACCTGCTGGCTGCTGGCGGACTTATACATGCGTTTGAGCCACTGAGTGTCAGGGGAGTCAATGCGGAGCCCAATTTATTCCTGTCTTTGATTCCGCTCTACATTAATAGGAGATTATGTGGCTTGCAAATAGAGTATCTGAGTATCTGTTTTCAGCCAGTCGGCTGTCATTAAACTCGTGATTTAATGAGCAAAAATGGCGGTCCGGGCGCGCGCGTATAAAAGGTTTGAGTCTCCTGCAGACAGAAGCAGCGGTTTGCCCTTTACATTAGTACCGCGGGACGCTGCGAATTTAGAGATTTGACCTTGGTGTCCTCCGTATGATGGCAAAATGCAACATTCCCCCATCTAAAATTCCCACCGATTTGATAAAACTTGATAATTAATGTCGCGCTTGCAAACTTGAGCCATTGTTATGAACTTCAGGCTTTTTCCTCCCGTATCTATTCTGAGACACGCGTACCTTTATGACTGGTGCCCACTCCGGGTAATAAAGTGCTGATGCCAGCTTAAGAGAAACTTTAAACACACTTGGTGTAATCAAAGGCACAATGTAAAAAGGCAGGTCAGCAAAACCAGCCAAAACAATACCCCATGTCCCCACTAAATATAACCTTTCTCAGTGAAGCAAATGTCTTGTGTTTCTGCCTTCCCCCGCCGCATTTATTTAGATCATTGTTTCTACCTTTTGAGTTCGACTGACCTATTTAAACTGGTGATTTTTGGAAATTAATTTTAGGAATTGATACGAGACCGTCACCGGAATCATTTGCAAATTAATGAGGCCAAAGTATCTCTGACGTTCTGTGATGGATCGTCTTATCGCGCCAGCTTTGAAGTGCCTTAAAATCATAGTTTTATAAGAAAGTCTAATCCCTAAAAACTACGTACTGTAGTCGTTTATGACCCCCTGGTAGGTTTTTTTGTCCTGTGTCGTGCCTTTGCGATTCACGTTTTTGTTTCCTGTGGCGAAGGTGCATGAAGGTCGCGTCCTTGGTCCGTTTTCATTTCGTTATCTCTGCAGAAGCCATTGGAGTTTCTCTGCTTCAATTTGATCATATTCATCACTTTAAAAGAGGCTTGATTGAGTATCTTAAAGAAGAGCCTTTGGCTTTCTGTTTGATGGGGAATGAAACGGAGATATGGAACTGGCGCTCATCTTCGCGGCACACGTTCACCCTCCGCTTGGTTTCATTTGCTGCAAATAACAGCGCTGCGAAGTTATCAGAGTTGAACCACTTATCTCAATCATGTCATTTCTTTTTTCCTGCACCCCTCTTCCACCCGGGCCCTATCTGCAGGTTTTGAGACTGCTCGATCTCTCGCTCTTCATGGCGCCCATGTGATCTTAGCCTGCCGAAACAAAGTTGGTGCCAGTAAAGCAGCGAGTCGGATCACGGAAGAGTGGGTGAGTGAAGACACACACACACACACGTCGAGTTATTCTGTAGCTGTGTGACCTTTACATCTCATAAATCATAAATCAAGATGCCAGTTTGTGGAGCTGGCATCTTGCCTTTCACAAGTAAGAAAATTGGGTGGAGCTTCGAGAAAAATCTAGGGGGCACCGTGTTGTTCACTACATAGGTATCTACATAGCATAGGAAGCTCCTTGACTGTCATGGAATATTACAGGTGACTGATTCGTATGTAGCTGCTTCACACAAATGAACTGAATTTAAAATAGAATAAATTAGTCAGATTTCTTCCACAGTCACTTTTCCGGGTCTTGCCGGTTATGGTCATGGTGGAGAAACAGTGTGAATGTAATTACTAGCTGAGCAAGTTAGTTACAATCAAAATGTTTATGCGTTCTGCGGAATAATAACAGGTTTTGTTTAATGGCACTTCTGTTGATTAATAGCACGGAAGAGCACTTGTGATGTGTTGATCATGTTCCTCCCATTTGTGTTTGTGTCAGTGATGTTTCATGTCAAACGTCCAGTTTTTACAGTCTTTGCAAATATCCTATTTTTGGACAAATAATGGTGACCTAATGTATTCTAACCTTGTTCTATCTTATTCCATCTTACCTCAAAAAAGAAAACATCTCATCTCTCTCTCTGTACTTTTGACGACCTATTACCCAGCAGCTACTCCTCTCTTAATTTGTGACGTCTCCGAGCCTAATTCTTAATTAATATTCATGTCCTCCTGAAGTTGTGTGACAGGGTTTTCGCCCGTGGCTCTGCGCTCGCAGCCCGCGCCGAGACCGATCTCTCCGATAGTCTCCATTATTAGCGGGAGGGGGGCGTGAGGGCGTCTGATAATTAACTTTGATTATTGCACTAATATTGTGGCGCTCCTGACACTCCCCCAGATTTATGAGTGTGAGAAAATAAACAAATGAAATGTAGGTGCTGGAGCAGAAAGAATAAGCTATTACGAGGCGCAGTAATTACAGCCATCCTGAGACTTGAAATTAGTTGATTAATTACAGGATGGCAATGGATTACAGGGGAATCTAAAGTGTTTTAAGGCAGTGGCGATATCTAATTGAACAAAGGCAGATAATTCCTCAGCCCCGACAGCTTCAAATCACGCCGTGTTTTAATAAATGTAGCAACGCCGCTCTGAGGCATTTTACAAGCGCACCGCAGTCCGTCGGTGGAGAAGCGGTACGGAGACAGCCGCGGAATCCTTTAATAATCAGAGTTATTAAAGAACATTTAAATATTAAGGCAAATTACCTGGCGAAAAAGCCCGACGATCTGATTAATGTTTACCGACACCTTACCGCGAGTTTTAATTTTTCATTCTCTAACTGTTATTGCAAAACATTCGCGAGACATTGGAATTTAATTCTCAAAATATGAGCCCCCTGGACTTTTCTTGTGAGAAATGAGGAAAGTAATACCAGACGAGGGCTTTGATCAAGTTAAGATTTTCATATTCTGATTAAAAAATATTGAATTTGATTTAACTCCTAAATCGCAGGTGCTGCGGGATGAGTAATGGGAGGCATGATATCGGAATAAATCTCATCGACGGGAAATGCATACTTACACCTCAGGAACGATATTAATAGATTCGGCAAAGGACAGGACAAGGAAATTAATCGTTAAAGTGATGAATGTACTCGCCGTGTCTTCCCACGCTCTTACAGTAAGGTTATTTTGATAAAGATGTGTGTTTTGGAATCTGCGGAATGAAAGGTCGTCGTATCTGCTTCCGAGGTCATTTGGAAGAAGTGCAAGTGTAAGTGACGGAAATTAGTGTTGAAAATCGTAAGCGCAGAGTCGAACCCTGCACAGCGCACATCCTGTAAAATTACTCACCGATTACTTAACTCACCGAAGCAATAAAACAGGATGGTTTCAAACTGACCGTCTGCCGCGTCTATTGAATTAGACAGAAAATGAGGTGAACCTGTACGTTAGCATTAAAAACATTCTTCTCAAAGTGGAAATATTGCTCTTTTCAAATATAATGGCATGTAAAACGTGTGGGGACACGTTCATTGTTTTGAGAACCTGTGTCTAATGTATAGTTACACACGTACGTTTTATTCATGGAAAAACAACGGACATTTTATAGGAGAGGAGAAAGATACACTGAGACTCGTTAGGCGCAGTGATTTGCTTGGAGAGCCCGTCGTTCCCTCGTGATCATACTCCGCTCAGTGCGCTGATGTCATTTCCTGTTCGGAGACACTGCTGATTGTCCTGAGAGAAACAATGGTTTATTTATGGGGGGTCAGCGTGATCCCTCCGTCCATGTGAACAAGCTTACTAATCACACTGTAAATGCCTCTGTCTTTCTATTTTTACTAGCAGCACCATCGAGAGAAGTGCGGAGTCACGCTGAATCAGCTCGTTCTGTGTCACGCACGCACTTCTGCTCATTTGCTTTAACCCCTTGGCTGGGAACTCATCCATCTTCGCTTTCCTGGTCCTCTGGGGTTATCCATAGACGGAGAGGTTGCGGGTCGCCCGGGGGTCATTCGGAGGTCACCGCGCGGTGCAGCGTTGCTTTAGAGGTCAGGAGGAAGTGCAGGTGTGGTGTTTTCTGGGTCAGGAGGTTGGGCTCTTCACCTCCTGCCGTGTAGCGCTGTCGGGAGAAGCACGAGAACACAACAAAGGGCAGATTTTACGACACCTAAAAACAAAAACTAGATTCTGGAAGTGAAATTCATTTATTTTCACAGAGAATTTTTTAACATCATCATTTTTTAGCATAATATAAGCATTTCAACACAACAGTAAGCGAACTCAAGTCTTTGTACATTAAACTCCATTTTTAAAAGATTTGAAATTTCCAGTACTACACTGTGTGTAATCCTGAAGAGAGAGCTTTCTTGGATCTGCCAATCAGTCGTTGTTAAAACCACACAATAAGAGCTCAGCAAGGACCGCCTTTATTTATATTTGTGTGTATCTGAATATTTCGACAATAGTAGTGCTGTTAATTTTTAATTTGATTGTCATTCTCAAAGCTTTTGATGGGATAAGTAGTTCATTGGTGGTTCAAAAACTCTTTGTTTACGTGTGCATGAATAAAAGTAACCGGAATGACAAAACTGGTCAAAAGAAAACTAAAAAATAAGATCAGAACTATAATAATTAGATTTCTCATCAGCGAGGAGTTTAATCAGCCTCCAGGATTTTGTCTGGGATGTCAAACAGGAAGGGGTGAATCTTTATATTACGAGTGTGTTTTACAATAAGAAGCACAGTGGAGGTGTTTATGGGGTTGAGCGGTGCAGTTTTACGATGTGCAGAGGGGCCACAGTAAAGACAGACAGGAGTTAAACAGCAGATGTGCACCAGAGCAAATAAAAACAGCCCTGCTGGATTAGGTAAAGACCTGTACACGTTTGTTGGCTTGTTTAGAGCTTTTCATTAATTGATCAGCTGGTGGCTTGTAAATGCAAGAAAATGGTTGAATTGTAAGTCATCTCCATGTGACGAGCGTCGCTACCACTGTTGCTCTTAGACATATAGTGTCTAGCTAGTGAGGTTTAGCATTGAGGATTTCGCAAAACATGTTTATGATATGATCGATGCCTAAAATCATGCAGATTATTCATCTGGAAGCAACTACGCACCTAGTTAATAATATTATTATTATTATTATTATTATTATTATTATAACAACAGGTAAATGAGCTAGGTGGTGATTGTATATCGTACATAACTTGACAGTGCTGTGTTTATGGGTTACGTCCATGAGTGAGTGTAGTTAATTTTCTTGATTGTCTATAAAATTCTGCTGATGTTTGATTCATGATCCCGGGAGAGATGTTTAATAGTGTCTCGTGAGGGATTGTTTTCAGATCAAGGCCCGTCTAATGTCCAGCGGAATAACTTAACCACTTTTTCCCCATTTAAGAGCATTAGCCACATTTTTTTCGCCTTGTGTCAGAATGGTAATGAGGTACTTTGTAATCATGTTAATTGCCGACCTAGCTTCGTGTTAGCATGTGTTCATTGTTTCCTGAAACCGTATTTACAATCAGGATGAAAATTAGCGCGCCGCGCGCGGGTTGAGGATGCCTTGTGTTGTTAGGGTGAGCTCTGGAACCAATTAGGGTGAGCCCTCATCTCCGCTGAGGGTTGATGAGAGCAAAACTCAACCTTGTAATGTGTAAAAAGCGTATTAACGGTGTGGCAGATAGACAGCTCTTTATAATTAGATAACTGACCGTGTTTAGACTTCACGGTCTGCGGTTGGCGTTCGGTAAATGTCGCCCAGGCCTGTCATGTTGTGTTTCTTATTTAGTGTTATGGAAAGAACTCTCCCTTCACTGCTAGTCATGTTCTGAATAAACTGTATATTTAAAGCTTAACCAGATTTGGGAAATAACTAACTAAACTAACTAAACACAAGCATGATAGTAGCTTTTCAAAACTATGTCATTTTTCCAATAACCAACCAATTTTGACAGCGGGTAGCAATGTAACGATACGTTACATCATGGTTTTCCGCTCGTTGTTTTGCACTGTTACAGTTGATCTACAGCAGTGACCAACACGCCTTTTCTGTCCCATAGATGTCTATCAATTTAATAAATCAGTTCTTTCAGGTAAAATAAATTATCTTAAAATACGATTCATGATGTCTTATTAGAATTGTTGTCTAGAAATACTGTGTTCCGTGCTGCTGTTCATTACTGTATTAGAATATGGGTGTTTTTCTGTATTTGATCGTCTGTCATTTGGAGCAATTTTTTTAGTTAGTGGTTGTTTAGTTTTTTGGTTAGCGGTAGTGTAGCAATCACCTGCTGTAAGGGGGGTAGCATGTAGCTTCAGAAGCTACAAACAGAATGGCTGTTTGCAGACATGTTGTGTCTGATTGCTTTGGGGAGTTTTACTGAAGCACAAGAGTGGAACATGTTATGGAGGAATAATTCAGTGTTTAGTCTGTTTTTCGGGTGAATAGACGGGGAAAGTAAATATCACGGCTTTGAAGTGCTTAAAATAGAAAACGACACAGGATAAACAGATGGACCAAAAACTGTATTTGTTTTTGTGGAATCAGCTTTAGAAAAACTACACTGGGGCTAATTATGTTTGCTCTGATGCAGTTGTGTGTGTTTGAGTTAAGTGCAGGTTTTTGTAGTTCAGTTGTTTTTTTAGCGTGCTGCGGTATCGGCGGTCTGACTCAAACATCGAACAGAATATAATTGGGTATGTAGAACATGCAGAAATAGCTAACAATAACCTGTTGTGTTCCCCGACCTGCTCAGGACTCTGCATCACAGCAGGTTAGATCTGCTGCTGGATTTGTTTGGAGGAAGAGCCTGGGAGCATGTGTATATTAACGTCCTGTGTCATGTTGACGTCCAGGGCCCGGGATTGTGGCCTTGATCAGAGTTGAAGGCTGCTGGATTCAAAACGGAAGTGACACATCTGGAATGCTGAACAAGGGTAATGCTGTGTGCCCGGGGGCCATGGGGCATGCTGCTCTTTTTCAGAAGGACTCCCAGAACCTCTTGTGCATGTGTGAGTGCTAGTGTTGTGAAGCATTCGGGGAACGTTCTCAGTGGCTAATGTTCTGTAAAAGTTCTCTCGAAGTTATCAAAAAATGTTCTTGCAATAACGTTCGTAGAATGTTTTTGTGTTATGCGTCATATCAAAGCGTTAGTCGAATGTTTTTTGCATTATGCGTCATATCAAAAACGTTAATGTTAGGCAGCATAAGCGCATTTTTCACATCATTTTGTGACCTGTGGTGTAGTAAGAGGCATAACTAGCGAGATGACGAGTTAATGCTTGCTAACAATTACAATGCAAGTTTTTTTTTGTCTGTTCAGTCTCCTGTGAGCAAAGTTACTGCGAGAGAGCGCAAGGCATTGGTATGTTTACCCGTGTTAAAAAGGTAAATTAAATTAAGAATATTATAATGATGAGAATTACATGTTAAAGGCACTTATTAGCGAGTAAATGGACAATCATCTAGCACGTTCGTAAAATCCGTTTGTAAAATAATCAGTAGCTTTAGTCCACACACATTTTCCCACAAATTTCTCTGATGTGCTCTGTACAACGATTTGCAGAGACAGCTGCTACAGATTTTTTGGCCACATTATTTGAAAGATCAACCGCTTTGTCGTATGCCAGGATGTTATTGTGGGATCAGTACTTTCAGACTGCCAATAAACATCTCATAAAACGACTGACCACCGTTCCTGTTTTTTTGTTTTGTCATTCACGCGGCCCCTTCCTGTCTGCGTGGGCAGTTCTTGGCCAGCCGCATAAGCTGCGGTGTGGACCACACTTGATGCATGCGGCCGAACATCTGGGTCATCGCAACACCTTCGTTGCTGTGATACGTGCCCTCGCCGAGCGATTAGTGTAGTCGTCCTCTTGTAATGACTGCAAGTGGTTGAAGGTTAAAGAGTTCAGTGCTTTTCACCTTGCTTTATTAACTTTCTGCTCATCGCTTCGCCTGTTAGGTGCCAGTGGGATTCATTAAAATAGTTAGGCAAATAATTGCAATGAAAAGTTCATTTTACTTAATTAAATGAGGTGTCCTCTGTATTAAATTAGAAATATAACCTAGAACAGATCTACAGCACTGAATGCCTGGCAACATGGTACTCTTTCTCAATATACATCTACTGTAAACATCAATAGTGTGAGGTTTCAGAGTGAGGCTTCAGAGTGAGGTTTCAGGGTGAGGCTTCAGAGTGAGGTTTCAGGGTGAGGTTTCAGAGTGAGGCTTCAGGGTGAGGCTTCAGGGTGAGGATCAAAATGACTATGAATAAGGAGTCATTTCAGATCAATTTCAGGAAGTGGTGTGCGCCATCATGACCTGATCATGAAGTTGCTGTAACGCTGCTGTGGGGACGTACTGTAGGTTCTGTTTGGGACTGCATAGTTTCTGCACATTGTTTCCTGTCAGTCTTTACTGTCCTGAATAACAGTGCTATGGCTTAGTGGTTACCACATGTGCTTAAGAACAATGCACTTGTAAAGTTGGCTCTGAGTTTGAATTTGGCTTGCAACGCTTTCGGCCTCGGCTCCCTGACATTTTCTGTTACCGCAGTACTGTTTATGTTGATTAATTGAAAAAAAGATATTACACAGATTTGTTAATTTACCATATTGAAAGTGAAAGTGGCATATTGGTCAGATATGGTAACCTATCGCTGAAATGTGAGCTCTGCACTTAACTCATCACTGATGAGGACAGAACACACTCAGTCGTGAACACACACACACACACCTGGAGCAGTGGGCAGCTGCAATCGGGGGTTGGTGTCTTGCTCAAGGGCACCTCAGTTGCTACCTGCTGGCATTGGAATCGAACCAGCAACCTTCTGACTCACTAACCCTTAACTGCCCCTCAGTATACTATCAGTTAGCACGGTGTGAATTAGAATACAGCCAGGATATGATAGAGATACACTGTTAAGGAAAAGAACGGAAGTAAGACCCTGACAGAGCAATCAGCCACCAGAATGAATGTGTGTGTCTGTTATACACTCGGAGCTTTACAGCCTCGTTTGATCTAACATACATATTTAGCAGACTGTAAACACAGGGCCAAAGGAATGAGTAAAAACCCAATATATCACCCGCCTTACAAGATAATCCAGCGATCATGACAATGGCACGCGGCGGTGGTAGAACTAGATTAAAAACAACTTGTATTTTCACAGCCGCATGAATCAGTCAGATTAGGGGGAGGATTAATTTAAGAAGTGCTGGGAACTGTTTGATAGCGTTGTGAGATGAATCGCTTCAGGGCTCCTCGTGAAAACATGCACAACTTCGTTTGTTTTTGCAGCGATTTATTCTCATTTGAAAGCGTCATTATTTTTCTGTTCCGGATAGGATCAGTGAGAAATCATCTACAGTTTGCTGGGCGTATTTTGCGCCGGGTGAAATGAGATGATATCGGCTGATCTCGTGTTCAACAGCTGCTCGTCTTATTTTCTTCTGGTTTAATTGAGTTGTACTTCGGCCTGTTGGATTAACGCAATAAAAGTTGCGCATTACAACGATTTTACCACAGTTAGATGCCGTTCCTAGGCACAATGTAAAACAACAATCTATAATTACTGTAATATTGGCGACAGCAATATGATGAAAAACATTGTTGTGATTACCGTATTACCACACTATGGAAATTGCATATTACTGTAACTGTATGGTAACTGGTATTACGGTACTTCAGAGTACCATCATCATATGCTAGATGTCCATAAATGTGTTTCTACTATAGTACTTTTTGTTACTTCTGTGTTAGTCTCATAATACTCTTTGATTTTCCCCGAACAGCCACAAACGGCCGCAGTTCTGATAGTCTTGTCTTGTATAGTTCAGCTGTGGTGTCTAAACTCCTGCTAGCTTGGGCTTGTGTCGTAATCTGGCTTTCTCTTTCCACTCACTCTCACATAAAACAATATTAGCCTCGCGTCCCCTGCAGACCTCGGACACAATAACCACTTTCGTTTGGAGGAAAACACACCCAAACATTCTTGACACCTCTGGGCCATCCAGTGCACCGTGGGTATATGACCGGCTACAGGTCAGGGCAGAAAGAAAGTTTGTTTCTTTTCTTCCATCCATGAATCGCTTTTTTTCTCCCTGCAACCTGGAGACAAAATGAGGGCTTAACCTGTAATGTTCTGTACAGGTCCCATGGTGGCCGTTGAGCTTTTAGTGGGGGGAAATTACAGCACTGCCAGGCTCTGCTACGCTCTGTGGACTGAGACCAAGTCTACTGCGGTTCGTCTGTATTACATGGCCGTACACAGAGTCACGAGAGGGGGGGGCACGCTATAAAAACCTACCCGTCTGTCCAATTTCGCAAAGAAATCGCGCGCGAGCAATACGTCCTGTCTTCCGTAGAGTTTCAAATCATATTTCCTCTTTCAGACGTGAATAAGACGCTCTCGTCTGGTTGTGTGTGTCTAAAATAGTTAAATTGCTCCCTGTCAGTCGCAGTGTTTGCCTGCTGAACGCAAGGGAGTGCTTCTAACCGATCATTTTTTACCACACCTATGCCTAGTCGTGACACTGGTAAATGGATGCTCCTCTACTTTACAAAGATGTATACCTGGTGGGAAACCTTGCCTCTAACTAGCCCAACCATGTGCCTTGCCCCTGATATAAAGCAGGCTAATTTGTCCTCACCCCTTGGCTCCCGCTCCGCAGAGCTTCCCAGCTCATGGACGTGCGTTTGCTCTCATTAATTTTTTTACTGGTCTGTGATGGATAGTTTGTGTTTATTCTCTGCTGGAGTCCCGCACAGTGAAAATGAGTCATTTTAAAGTATTACATATTCATACGCTGGGCTAGCGTAGCGCAGAGAGGGGAGCTAATTGTTCATAGAAAGGTGGTCGTGTTTAACACAAATCTCTTTGGAGATGAATCTCGTAGCTGCCGAGTCTAGAGCGTGGTTTTGTAAACCTCATTGTTAAAGGCAGATTAACACACCCAGGACTGTAAAGTAAATTAATATAAGAGCAAACCCTGTGTGTGTGTCTCCTTCCGCTGCCTAGCCCCTTATGATCTGAATCGCTATATCATGTTTGGCACTAACAAGAGCCTCGATCCACCAAACATTGTGACACTGTCAATTACCTGCAACTATGATTAAGAAGCATGTTTTGTTTACCATGCATCTTTGTTAAGAAGTTACAAGCTACTGTGTCATTTTGAAATATGTGTCATCTATTTCTGATCATTTGAAGTGCAAAAAAAAGGCACGACAACATTTCTGTTAAGTGCAAGTTGAAGTGAACTTAATATAAAGTAAATACCCGCTGGTTTTTCTCATGCATTCTGGGATTTTGTGGGAAGCAAAACTTTGAGTGCACTACAACATTTCGACAATGGGACGTCTCTAGAAATATTTGATTCCCTCGGTAGTGTATTTACTGGTAGTGTATAACTGGTAGCGAATTGAGACACACCCGGCGTAGCTGACGATTTGAGGAAGTTCTAGTGGAGCGACCACAGAAATCATAAACCCAAAGCAATCAGTGGTTTACTTTTTGAACGATTTAAAGTGGAATAAGTTATAATAGCATGACACACTGTGAGGGCAGAGGGGCCAGAGCGAAATAGCCTGGGAAACAGTGTTTTAAATCATTAAGTTGTCTTTTAGTAGCTGCCATAGTCAAGGTCCTGTCCAGATGCTGTTTTAAGATGGCCCGCTCTTAGTGTAGACAGACCTTTAAGAGGCTGAGGAGAAGCCGTAAAGTGGATAGATTGCCCTCGCAGCCTCTGTCTCTCTTTATTGGCTGCGGTAATTGACATATCCTTGTCATTTAGAATCATCCGCGCGTTGCTGGAAAGTTAATTGCTTCCCCCTCCGCATTTGCATGAGGCTCACCTCTGAAGGGCATAGCTGCCCATTAATATTGTGTCATGATGAATTATCACAAATAAAGCCCAACATATTGATTAATGATGGCTGCCGGCCGCTCCCTCGCTTCCTCCGTCTGAGGGGAAAAAGAAACATTGAGGAAAGATTGGGCCAACTCTTCATAAGATTCAGTGATTGATAGAGGAAGATATCTGGGTTCAGAGTCGGGGCGTATGAGATACTGGGGGTCATGGGACATGATGGATACCAACATTCAATACACTGTCCTATCAATCATGTATTAAAATATGATATGTTCTGTGCAATCTATATATTTCCAGTTCCAGAACTTAACAGCTTGACTTGACTTTCTTTAGGGTTTTTATACATGTCCTGAGATTGCGTGGTGGAAAAGTGTGCCGTTCTTGAGAACGGAAGCCGCCAAGAATGGAGAAGGGCCGTTGTGGGCAACTAGTGTGAGAGTAGGACTAGTGTAAGCAGAAGGTCGCTGGTTTGATTACCAATGCTGGCAGAAAACAATGTAGGTGCCCTTGAGCATGGCACCTAACCCACAGTTGCTCCACAGGTGCTGCGGTGCTGCCCAACGCTCCCAGCATGTGTTTAAGGTTTGCAGTGTGTGTTCACAACTCACTACTCCAATGATCGTGCACTTTGTGTATGATCGTATAAGTTAATTGCCGAGGACAAATCCTAAGTATGGGTCACCGTACCTGACCTGCTTGTCACTCTTGAGTCACTTTGCACTTTATTTCCTGAATTTATAAACAGTGAATATTGTTTGGACCTGGTGGCAGGAGAGCATGGAAACCACCCGTTACCTTCCATTGCATGGGCACGAAACCACTGAGACATTTCTCAAAATATCTCCTAACAGTCATATTGGTTTAGAACGACATGAGTGTGAGTAAATAATAGAAAACAAACCAAAAAACAAGAAAACAAACCAAAAAAGAATAGAAACGTTTGGGGTGAACTGTCACTTTAAGGAGCAAAGATATGGACCCCTTGCAAGTTCGTCAGTGTATGAATTTAGGTGCTTTGCACAAGATCAAATAATCATAAATTGTTCCCTCCAGTGGAGATGAATGGCCACTGTCATGGAACGACAGCCTCCTCGCGCATCAACGCCGCCCGGCAGCCATGCTTCCACCTCGAGGTGCACCTCAAGTCAGTGTCCACCTGAAGTCAATGCTGTAAGTTGAGGAACGTGTCTTTCTCCAGAAGACCTCTTCGCTGTTACTTTATATTTTATTTTATTTGATTTCTGTTTTTCTGTCATAATTCTTCCACCCCCCTTCTGTCCCTGTTGTGAATGAGACCGACTCACACGATGGTCTTAACGTTTGTTTGCAAGCAAGATGTTTATTTCACCGCCCCTTTGATTCTCATTTCTACTCCAGACATCGCCTCCACTACGTCCAGCCAATGATGTTGTGCCTCACACTCGATTGTTGTTTGTGCTTCAGTCCGTGTTTGAAGGCAGGAAAAGCCACCAAAGACTTTTAAGCCAAGAAAGTGAGTCAGTGCTTTGAAGTGAATGAGAATCATTTGTTTACGTCATTGTTTTGTTATAGCACCAACTGTAACGCCGCTATGCTTTAGATAGGAATGACGTCCACAGTGTCTGTCTTTGCTTTCAACATCATACCACCAAATTAATATCATCCCTATGACGTTCTCTAATAACAGCAATTATGTTGATGTTAATGAAGCTTGTCAGGAAGAAGGATTTGAAGATGTTAATGACATCATCATAACGAGCCCGCTCGGAAGACATTCCGTATTCACGATCTTTGACGGCGATATTTTACCGTTGATAAATCAGCAGGCGTACAGTACCCTACATTTGTGCTAAAATAGGTGCTTAAAATTCCCTTTCGCGTTGCACTGTAGATATCGCTGCTATCGTTATAGTTTGTTTGTCACTATGCGACTTCGACGGTGTTCCTTTGCTTTGACGGGCAGAAATACTTGCTTCAAAGTGTGAGAACAAGGGGTTGTATATCTTGTTTTTCTGTGTGTGTGTGTGTGCGTGTGTATGGATGGCATGCTCGTGATGAATGCAGCTCATTATTCCGTTATAGCCTGCCGGACTTGAGCAGAAGTGGAGAAATGCAGACCTGTCCTCACAGTAAGTTGAGAGACGTGGACTTTCTCTCATTAACGGCGTCCCACAAGGATCATAAAGCAACAGCTCAAAATGCGCAAAGAGTCTTGGGAGGAGGAGTATATTCTAATGAAGGAAACATCTCCAAAGTCGTTTCGGATATTGGTATGGGCCGGGCAGAGGAGAGGGCCAAGGGAATAGGCAACTCCCTCTCATGTACAAAGCTAAAATATTCCAGGTTACGAGCGTAGGCCTCTCAAGTTCATTAGGCATGTAAAAGAGAGCCTCTAATTTTTGCAGGAAAACACAACCAGCAGTTTTGGGAGGAATTTATAAGTGATGATTATAAAGTCTGACCTCGTGACAGCCAGCTACTCAATCTGATTACACCACGAGGGAAGTAAAGGTCTTATCCCACTTCATGTGGACACAGTTGTAGGCTGTACCAATTTGTCATTTGAGGGTTGATGTGTCTTGACATAACAGTGGTTCACTACCCAACAGTTTATGGACAACGCGACCAATCATAGCAAGTTAGAATTTAAGGTTAAGGTTATTTAAGGATGATATTTAAGAGTTAAAAATAGTGTATCAGCCAACTCTAGCTCTATAAGAGAAAAGGTCTCAATGGTGGACAGGTGGCACTGAACCTTGTTAAACCACAACGGAATGGGAGGCCCTATTCCAAATGGCATACCTGATGTGGACTTGTGGTTTGCATGTGTCTGTGTGATCCAGAAGGTCATGGATCATTTTATCCTCCAAAATGTTTTTATTGAGTATCCCAATGCTACCTTAACACATGCCCTTTTGTAGAGCTCAAACTGGTGGACATCTGGTGGTACCATGAACTACTACCCAACTGTTCATGCAACATATAGATCTTTAATTAAATATACATTAGTATATTTAGTTAAATATACATTTTTAGTGGAAAAAACAATGATAGAGAAGATACGAGTTTAAGATGCATGCTGAGGACAACAACAGCATTCCTTCCTCATGTATACACCGCAGCACCTTTGCATCTGTTCCAGCGCCTGATCTCATAACCCACACATTTTCGTGAACCTCATCGATCTGCACTACATTGCAAAGTGTGAATGCGTAGATGGACCACGGTATGCATGTGAGAAAAGGCAGCAGAGATGCAGGCTTTACGATACTGTTACCTTCTTGTTTATAGAAATGGGAATTTTGATGCATTGTTTTGCACACCCAATAACATGAAATTGAATTTAGTCTTGTCCTTCAGGAAATGAAAAACAAAACACTAGAAGTTGTCATGTTCAGATGATTGTAACATCTTGTTTGTTCATTTGTTGTGCCAAATATTTGGTGTTACTTAATTCATTCTCTTCAGTGGTCCTAAAATCCACATCGCATGAAATTGTGAGACTGGTGCACAACGGGAACCAGAATTCCACAATGGAGTTCCTCACATCTATCGTGTCTGGTATCCTCTCACTGGCTGATCTCTCTATGGCTGCGCGGTCTTGTTCTCTGGTGCAGTGGAGAGAAGGCCCCAGCCTCCTCCTCATTCATCACTCTGTGTTTGAACCCTCTGTTTTTTGGGCAGAAAAAAGAGGTGCAGCACTTTTTTCCCTCTTCCTCCATACTCCCGGTGCTCTTAACTGGTAGTCCGCGCTGGATGCAGCCAGCGGAATTAATTGCACCCTGTTACTGGAGATCAGCAAGTTTGTGCGATACGCATGCTGTTCAGCCATATGGCTGCCCACTAGGTGAAGAGTTTGATTAATGTTTCAGAGCCCTCCTTTTTTTGTACGATTTTTTCTTTTCTGCTAATATCTGATCCCCAGCCATCACAAAGCCTAGCCTCTGTTTTGCGCCTTTTTGTTTGTTCCTCTTTGACTCGCGTTTGGCTTACGCGCCGCACCTGCCACTATGTGTAATGAATAGCACAACTGTTTCATATTGCAGTCCCATGACTTTTGTGCTTCTGTATGTTTTTCATTCCTCTGCGTCTACTTTGAGCGTCTTTGTTAGAACTTTGTGTTCACCGATTCGAAGAAACGAATAGGTTTATCATGCCACACTGTACATACGTTTCATTGTTTTTCATGCGTGCTTCTTGTTGACCTGTTGTGATCCTCATGTCTCTTCCATAATACTCCAGCTGTGCGAGTCTTTTATCTGTACCACGCATTTACCTGTGTTACTGTTCAGAACCTTGTTTCTGATCATATTTCCCATGTAAGGTTCTCGATTCACATTGTAGATGTACTACATCCCTGTTCCTCACTCCTGAGAAACCTAGGCAGCCCTAAATTGTTCACTTTTCTCTCACAAAATGGCATTCGAGGGCATCTAGAGGGCACGAGTTAATAAGAGGGCTGGAAATGCTTGTCCCGACGCCAACTTTTTGGACAAATATAAAAACACTGGGTTGGGGATTTGGCTTGGTTTTAATCACACTGGTATTCTCTAGGTCGCGTTCTCTTATTCCGTTCCTGCCTCTCGATCTGGGCCTCTCTCATTAAATGTGGCTGAATGAGGCCCAGTAGAGCCTTTGTGAGAATGGGAGTTTGGGACGACCTGCCCTCATGTGGCCCACAATCTCCTGAAGCCTCTTTCCTGGCACAGTAAATCTACCTGATTGTGTTGTGTTCCCCAGCTCTGATGGGTGCGTTACCAAGGTGGTGGAGTCTCCGAAGAGCCACTCTGAATTGCAAATGGCGGCCATAACTCAGGTGTAATGTAGATCTTAACATGGATGGCCAGTCATTTCTCTCCATTTGGACCAGATGGGACATTTGCCCAACATCAAAGCGAGAGGGGAGGTTTTTATTGTGTCTGAACAACGTCAGCTATGTTTCTTTATTTTGGAAAGTGCGACAGACGACATGGTGTGCGAAGGCGACAAAGAATGACAGAAAGCCAGTTGATGAGTTCATAATGAACGCAAGACACTGAAAACTGACGTCTGAAGTATTTCTGGAGGTCAAAAGAGTGATACAACTTTTCATGGTCAAACGACTTTTGTCATTTTTGTAAAAGTGGGTTAGGTGGACATGTTTCGTACGTTACGACATTAAGACATCAGCTTCTCTTGTTAAGAGGAATTAATGTTTATTTTTAATGGAATTGTCCTTCTCACATCCCCTAATGAAACGAACAAAAGCGGGACGCGTGGGGGGTGGCTGCAGCGCGCACGCCGAATACTTTGCGAATGCAAATTTAAATCCCTCCTATTATTTTAATAATGTGCATTTTACTGCTTTGCATGGATCATTTATTTGCAAACCAGGTTATTTTTTAGAAGGCTCGGGGGTAATTTCATGCTTTGAAGCATTTATACCTATAACTTAATGAGGAAAATGTGTGTTGTTTCCTGTAGTATGCCATGAGAAATTGGCCTCCGTGCTGATCAAGGAAGGGTGTTTATTTTCCACTCGCTAATCTCCGTATTTCCTGTTGTATAGTTTGATTGCTTCCATTTGATTGGTTATTAGCTTTCAAAGGCTGAATTCGGATGTATATGTTGATTGTTCTTGTTCTAAATGCCATTCCCAGTCAGAACACCGTATCGGCCCGGGAGTCCGACCAGCCACCCAGTCAAACTCGATTTGCTGTCGTTATTACTCAATTTGTACTGAAATAGCAGGGAAGTGTTGATGAACTTTGGAGCACGCTCCATCTACCCCGTGAGACGCTGCAGACCGTTCGTAATGCGGTTACAGGTACAGCGGAGATGCGCGAGGGAAGATGTCCGTGTCACGGAGTCTGATGTCCGCCGGCTCCTCCCGAAGAACTCCTCTCTCGCCAAATCAAATTAGGCTGCATGAATTAAAGCAATAACACGATTTGTTTACAACGCATCGTTTATTTCCTGTCAAGCAGTGCACCGGCGGCAGGCAGCAATTCCTCGACCTCTGACCTTGTCATGGTTGACAAGCTAAATTTATTACATTGTTCTGTGAAGTTCATCATTACACGGGCGCTGATGGTATAAGCATAAATAAGTAGAACGCACAAGAGTCGAGCTTGCGTTGTGATGTGGTTTCGTCATTTGCCCTCTATGTATTTATATATAAAAATATAAAGGTATATCTGACTACTGGTGTAAACAATTGTAGTACATTTAACTAATTTCAGTTTATAAATTTTAAACTGATTATATTGTACAATATTGTATATTGAATTGTTGATATATAGTTCGCGTTTAAAAATAAACTTTATTTTAATTAGCAGAGCAAAAAATTGCATTAGCATCAAAACAAAAGATCAAATACTCACATCTGCCGTTTGATCTCGGATTCAATTACCGTATCGTCCGTTTCAGAGGAATGTACATTATTTTTAATACACGTGTCATTTAAAGTGACGATCAAAGAGAATAAAAGCACAGAAAACATCGGATGCTTTTAAAAATGTTAGGCGCCCGCTGGATATCGAAATGATATATTCGATTGTTTTAGAAAAGTACACATTTTGAAAGCATAAAGGGAAAATTACATAAAGCCTGATTTGGAACAATGTAATCATAAAGACAAAAGCATATATAAAAAACAGAAGAAACTCATTATTTTGTGTCTCAAGGGACTTTCATTTTGCTGACATTAAGAATATGAAGTTTCGCGCGCCGCGGTGACATTTACTCCGAGCAGACTTCATTTGGATCTAACACGGCCAATTGATACATTCTTAAATCTCAACCATCGTATCAGAGAGGAGAAACTTGCAGAATTGCAAAATACACCCGCTGTAAACGTGTAATTGGCGGGGTTTATTCCGCGCGCCGGAATAACGGCGAGCCATAGGTGTTGCATTAAGATTTGGTTGTTAGGATATCAGGAAACACGGCAGATGCGTCGGTAAATTTTGCCGCCGTGTGCAGATCTGAGGAAAATTGGGAGTAAATCTCTCAATATCTGCTGTGATAAAGACGCATTATTTCGACGTGGCTCACTTCCTGATGCAAATCAAATTTCCCCCTATAGAGCAGAAATAGAGAGAGAGAGAGTGAGAAAGAGAGAGAAATGGACATGGGGGGGTGAGCTGATGATGTGGGCGGAGTTAAGAGAGGGGGCAGGAAGTTTGCGTGTGTGATGATGGTGTCTTCTGCACGAACTTTTTGTGTGATATTATGTTGATATTATTCTGTAATGATATGATATTGTATTGATCTTGAAACGCGAGGTGTTCGAAATTGGAATTATTAAGCAGCTCTTTTTCCTGTGCATCCGACAGAACAGCCACTCAAATCGTCGTGTCACTCACATTGTGACAAATTGAATCTCGCTGTGAAACACCAGCTGTCGCGAAACACTCCAGACTCCTTGTGCTTTTGTTCTTTGTAATTTCTCCAGGAAAATGCCCGCAGAATTGTGACGAGCAGTAAAATATGACAATAAAATAGAAGTCATCAGAAAACATGCAATGATATCTGAGGTATCCGTTGCCCTTTTAATTCGTACACATAACATTACAAATGACCAAAAGTTCGCTTGCTGTTCACTTTGGACCCTTTAATTGTTCTCCTAGAAACATTTGACCATAAATTCTCTCTCTTTCTCTCCCTCTCTCTCTCTTGTCTCTCTCACACACACACACACACACACCCACACACACACTGATTATTACTTTTCTTAGCATCTGAACGGGCAAATGAAGCTGATTACTATAGACGAGCCATGTATTCCCTTCCCTTAAAATAATGCATTTAAAGCAGCACTATTTGTAAGTCCAACCCCTGTCGGACAGAGGGAGTGTCATTGCATTAGCATTTCTGGTGATGCTAGTGATATAGATGCACACTTGAGCTTTTAAACTTCACTTCACTTGGTACATTGTACTGATAGTTACCCAAGTGCCCCCCTTCATCCCCCACACACTTTTTGGGCTCTTTGGGTGTTATCTGTTATCATTCACATGTTGTATTTGCCACACAGAATGTCTAATCCGTTACCTCTGGCGTTCCCTTCCCATTGAGCTCACGTATACACTCATTTCCTGCGTTTCTCATCTGGAAAATTATGCCGTGTCCTTCTATATCCTCCTCCATATCTCCAACTGTTTGATTTTCAACTTGATTCCAGGAGAGAGAGAGAGACCTGTAGATTACAGAGAGAGGGAACCCAGGCCCTGTCAGAGACACAAGAAATCAATTTAATATAGACTTAACTTGAGGAAATTGCATATTCTCCCTCGATGTGCTGAGCAGGCACTTTCGCACGGCCCTCAAGAGGGGCTCACCTCTTTATTAATTGCTGTGCGTGTGTAAGAAAGGGTCTCCACTCGTACCGCTCTCTGTTGCCTCTGTGTGACTGTTTCGGGAGGAGAAATCGGGAGAATAAAAGCAAGGAGAGAGAGACCGAAAGAGAGTGAGGAGAGAGGGAGCGAGCGAGCGAGAAAGAGCAAAAGAGAGAGAGCGTGAGAGAGAGTGTATATGGAGTAATTAGGCACTTCCAGAGGGCCTGAAAGCGAAGCAGCCAGGTGGAGCAGAGATTGGTGGGTATTTATGAAGGTATGTCATAATCGTGACAGAATGATGTATGGAGCAGCAACGCTGCCCATTTTTCTCTCCTCCTCTCCTTCTTTAAAAAATATATGATAAAATACAGTCTTAAAAGTTGATGACCAATTTTGTGTGGTCAGGTCACGGCAAGGTCACAGAAATTTCCCGCTGTTTCTCTTTCTTTGAGGAAGAAGGTGATTTGGAGAGGGGAAAAAAGACTCGCGCTCATCAAAGGCAAATAATAATGGAGCAGGTACTATGAGGTGCTCAAAGTCACTCGTCTAATTGCTTTTAAAAGGTGCCCTTTCTCTACATCGTTACACACAGCCACACACACTCGTGCACGCACGCACACACGAGCCGTCGTCACACACCTTAGTCACTGTCGCATATAATTTTAATGCTCCTTTTGACTCCATTCGAATACATTTTTATTAAAAGCTTGACAAACACATAACCGGTTTCATTAACTGACTGAGCATATGCCCAGGTGTGTAAAACCTCTGCATTCATTGATGCAATTTCCTTAAAATTTGTCGCAGATGGCACAAGATGTAGTTTTAGTTCGCCTGTGAGAATAAGACATGTTATCAAGCCAACAGTTGGAAAATCCATGTCACCAAATTTGAATTCACATCACTTTGATTATATATTAACAAGTCAACTGTAGACAAGACTACATTACCTGGAGAATCACAGTAAGTGTAAACAACCAGAACACCCTAGCAACACCCCGGCAACGCCCTAGAAGCCATGTCTCTTTCAGATGTGAAGCAGTTATGTGAAGTTAATTGTGACAAGCAAACTGTGCTGAGTTTGCTGTGTTAATAACGCATAATCTATAACAAACTTAATTCACATACAAAAGAGGTGTGATCACATTGTAAAACGCACAATGACTTAATTAAATTACTGCATATCGCAATTTAAGCACATCTGCATCGTCGTCAACATGGCTGCAGATGGCTTGTGAATAGGTTGCAGGTTTTTGCGCTGAAATGCCTTGTTTGTAAATATACTTCTTTATGTTTGCCTTTTCCTTAGGATTGCATAGAGAACAAGTAATCAACAAAAGCACAGAGCAGTGTGTACTGTCATAGATAAATTACCCAGAATTCCCATGCATGCTGCAGATTTTGTCTTCCAGCACGATCATGTGTTCATTAACGCGTTCTTGTTCGTCTTACATCTGTTTATCAGTTTGTCTTTTTTTATATTCCAGGTCATAATTATTTATCTTACGTTTGCGTCTTACATTATTATTGCCTAGCGTGTTGTTTTGACTTGTCCGTCCGTGGTGTTTAGTTCGGATCCATCATAAGATGATTGTTGTGTTTTTGTTCGTTCCTCTTATCACTATGTTTTTAAATATA
>JAZGTJ010001040.1:43237-67449 GCA_036877575.1 Botia almorhae
TATATATGTATAAAACGGATATATTGCGAACAGTACACTAAAAGTGAATCGACGTTTTAATTATCGTTGTTATAGTTTTAGCCATATTTATACATGCAGATTTCATTACATGTCGCTAATTCCTAAATCCTAAAGATTTTTCTTTAAGCTATAAAAATAGCCGCGGTTGACGTAATTAATTAACGGTGCTAATGCTCGCGTGCAGAACTTTCCGGCAGCAAAGTCACGCTGAAGCTCTCGGGTTCGTCACCTGCTCTGCACACTCAGCGTTTACCACCAAAGTTCTCCACAGAAAGCTCGTCTCCGCTCTCTCTCCGTGCCCTTGAAGAGACGCGCGGTTGTCGAGCTTCTCATAAAATTCTTGAACAGTTTCGTATATGTATGCTCTCTCTATCTTTCCTTCTTGTCTTTTTTCCTCCGAAACTCGGCCATCTGTCTAATTGTTCACCTCCGTTGCTTTAATGCCTTTACACGGCTTCTCCCTCCTCTTTCCAGGCAATAAACTTTATTTTCTTCACGAGACTTTAATCTGCGCAGGAAAGCAGGCGTCCGGCTTCTGTGCCTCTTTCTGGACGTGCTCCAGTCTTTGTGTTCCCTCTGTTCTTTCTGTGCTCGCTCTACTTTTTATTCTCACTTTTGTAAACCGTGCCGTGAAATATTACAATCTGAAGGAAAAGCTGCTCATTTTGAGGACTTTCATATGTTAATATTGTAATTTTTATCTTTATGTACTATGCAGATGCATCTGTACATGTAATAAACATCCAGATATGTATTTATAAATGGGTTAGACAGTGTTGTAAATTTCTATGTATAGAAGTATATTTTTCTAAATATAGAATTATTGAATATATTTAAATACAGACATACTGTTCTAACTCTTGATATATAGTTACATATATCACAATATTGCAATTAATAACAAATTGCAATGTTTAAATCGCATTATGTTGACCAGCATCTGAGTAGCCAAGTAACTAAATGTAAATCCTAAATACATTGTTGTAAACTTATTCTGATATAAAAATGTCAGTATGTTGTTGATGTAAATGTTTAATTGATAATGCAAAAGTAACATAACGTGTCTGATAAAAACGGCTTTACTGTACATAAATGATAAAATGACTAATTTTATTCCACGTTTATGAAGAGATGCATGTGATTTATTACCAGCGATAATATTTCAGGCAACTGAAAGACTATCTGTGATTCATTTGTATGATTTGTTCAGTCATGTTTGTTTGTGCACTGCGGCCGTACGAGAGCTCAGTTCGTGTCTTTATACTGCCTGATTGCCATTCACATGACTGAAGAATGGAACTATCGCATCCTTAATGAAAAAGCATATTTGTCTCTATGACCGTTTACTTCGGGGACCCCCAACGCTGTGTCGAATTTACTCCTTCCCGCTCTCGTGTCCCCTCTCTCTGGCTTTCTTCTCATCCGGCGCGTGATAAATCTGCACGCGCTCCGCTGGGGCGCTGCGGGCTGAGGAATAACCCTCCAGAGCTCGTGTGCCGACGCCTTAAAAAATAAACCTGTTTGTTGCATCTCCATCATACATTTATCAAATCATTTCCGAGCATCGTCTCGGCATCCGCCGGCTGCCGCCAACCCAATTTATCTCCTTCTAAACGGGGCCGTAGCTAAACAAGGAGCAGGTGTCGTCAGTCACTGAAGCGTCCCAGAATTCCACCACTTCCTGCCTTCACTTTCTCAGCGTCCACATTATATGCTGCTTGTTTTTTACTGCTCGGTAATGCTTTATAGCCTATAAACTACATATATAAAAGATTTTGATGTTGCCGGAAAGGTGAAATATGTTAAGAGCCTTTTTCTGTCTCCAAACTGGGGAGTCAGCTAAATCTAAACCATTTCCTGCTATCAGCACCTCAGTTTTCAGAGGCACCGGGCAAAGTGTGCTGGGGAAACATTCAGCCCTCCTCAAAAAGGAAGTGTAAGTTTAAGGATGCAGTTGATTTAAAAGTGTCACGTGACTTGTAGGCATAAATACACGTCTGGCTTTGCTAACTCGTCATCCGCTAGAGTTTTCGGCCATCTACTTTCTGTTTGTCATGTACTGTGGGTTGAAACGACAGCAGTGCTATGAAACAGACATCAGACATGACGAACAGATGACAGTGTGGCGACTCAGAGATGTTTTCGAGAGCGCCACCTGAAGCTACTCCAGAAGGAAGCAGCGTTTGGAACCTTCAACTGGAACAGTTAACGGCTTTTTCAAAAACATTGAGGGTGTTTGCATGTACGGCAAAACACTGTCAGTAAGCTATAAACACCTGACACGCGCAAGAAAGCTGAGACTGAGGTTTTAAAATGGCCGGTTCTGTTTCTCGTTGTGGTGTCACAACATAAACAGACATTCCCACAAGTGGGTGGGGATGTTTTCAGATTTATTCGTTTTGAATTTGTTCACCAAAGAAAAATTCTTATTTAAAAAAATTCTTAATAAGCATCTTATTTTTATTTCAAACTAATTTAATCTAGTGGAAATAGAGTACATGAAAGAGCAGAAATATGTCATTTGTAAGTGAGGTCAGTTTTGTTTTTATGTTGATGTTTACACTTGGCTTGGTAAGATTGTGCCGGTTAACACATATGTCTTTCACATTTGCTTCAGTACACATCTCGTAGTGGACACATGGCACACATCGAGTGAGTGTGGGCTGTGGAATTTGACAAGGTCCTCATCGAACACCATTGGTTTGGGAATGCTGGGTAATTTTTCTATGACAGCTTGCATGACTTTGGGCTACGTTAGAATCGATTGCTTGAGCTCTAAACAGACTTTACAGTGTGGTTGTGGTATGGTGGTTAAAACTCTGGGCTGGTTATGCAAAGGTTGCAGACTTGATGTCAGGTGGGTGACCACCTGGACAATTACTAACCGAACAATTAGTAATGAAACCCTTGTTTCTCCCTTGAGCAGGACACTTAACCTCCAGTTGCTCCTGGGGGACTGGATCAGCAATTAGTGCACTGTCTTGCAGATGATAAGTGACTTAGTGTGTGTTTTCATAATCTCAGCTAATGAATAACAGTGAGGTGCTTTTAGTGTGATAGTTTGTAAAAACTTTCTAATGCATATTTCACACAGAAATGGCAAGAACTAATTTCCAAAATTGAAAGCTCTGATCGCATTGGCTGTTATTCGCACAGTTTCTGGGGGGGATTGCGTTGAGAAATAAAGCGTTTACATCAGTGTTGCTACAATAATGCTTAAGAAGAACTAGTTTTATATCATAGATGTAAGGTTCATGGATATAAGCAGTGTTCCTGTAGCTCAGTTGGCAGAGCATTGCGCTAGCAACACAAAGGTTGTGGGTTCGATTCCCAGGGAGCACTGATGACAAAATGTATAACTTGAATGTATTGTAAGTCATTTTGGATAAAAATGAAAATGTAAATCTGTGGAAGATATTGAAATTTTTTCAGGTATAATTGGTACACCATTACCATACACATTACTTTTGGAGGAACATAATTTGACCACAAAGTCTACATTTATTTGACCCATGTATCACCTGTTGTCTATTCATTTCATCAGCTTGCTACAATGTTTAGCTAACACTGCAACAAATTGTTTACATCTTTTTACGGTTTTACAAAAACGACACTATTTAAATCGCATACTTCTACTTACTTGCTAACTACTGCTGATATAAGAGTGAATGCTTATAGATGGATTTATACACCGTCTTGGATAAATAAAGCTATGAAGTGTACCAGACTCTCTTCCTAACGGTCTCCACAAGACCGTCTTGCACCAGTCTGTTAACCAGCGGTACCACACATCAGAACTACCTGTTTTGGTTTGATGTCTGTTCAAATGATTTAGTCATCAGTCTTCACATCTGTCCTCCTGTGTTTACCAGCAGCTGTTACTTCCTGTCTTCCAGTTTTCACACGCCATACACCTGCCAAATACGACCATCTGAGCCTGACACACAATAACTCACACGACTGACGCCACATCACTCCACCTGTAATGGCTCTAAACGGACGCTGATCTTGCGCACACTAGGAAGGAGCCTCAGGCGTACACACTGCACCGTTCACCAGCCATCACTTATTTTCGTTATTTATATTTCCTGTTAGCATAATGTTGTGTACTTAAAGGGATAGCTCACCCAAAAATGAAAATTTGTACCTTTTTTCTAACTCACCCTCATGTCCTTCCAAACCGGTATGACTTTTCACTTCTGAGGAACACAAATAAAGATATTTTGACGTACTTTGGTAACCAAACAAATTTCCATTGACTTCCGTTGTGTGGACACAAAACCACGTTTCTCAAAATGTGTTCCACAGGAAAAATATATCTCATATTAATATGTCATATATCTCATATCATATAGAATTGAATGACATGAAAACCATAGTTCATTTTCATAAGGGCAAGTTTACTAGTCAAAGCGCATGTTAACGTTCGTGGACATTTAGATAGATGACATTGAATATAAACTATAATCTGCACACAGACGCTGAGATGATTAGGAAACAATTATCCATTTGCTCTGACAGCGGTTGCGTGTGGCCAGTGGCTGCGTTTCAGAGTACAGACGGCCTGTCTGCGCCTCAGCCTTATCACACCATCACTCCAGGTCTGCAGGCCCACTGGTTGAACCTGATTTAGATAAATAGAACCTCTTGAAAGGAGTAGCTTTGTACTACTGACCGCTAAGCCTGTCTTTGGGGCTAAAACAGAGTGCGTAGCCTTGTTTGCCTTTTCATGTTGGGACCTATGAGAGTAAAGCCCAAAAAAGAAGCAAAAACAACAGTGTGGAGATCCATAAAATGACTTAATTATGTCATGTTTCACATTTAACAGACAAGAGATAAAGAAACCATTGGTGACAACGCTGTGGTTTCCCGCTGTGCAGTACTGTTTCAACTCTGTGACTTTTAAACAGTAGTGTGTGCTTCTGTTTTCATCTGGAGAAAGTTTTTATTACAGGGTGTATTAGACTTTTAGAAATATGGTGTGGTCTGAGGTGTGCGTACAATGGCGAGACAATTTCCAGAATGTTAAACGGTGTTAAGATGAAGAGCTAAAGTGATTGTTATCGCTGTGATAGAACTGAGAGTTTGTAAAATGTGTGCATAACATTAATATAAAAGTGTTTAATATTACATAAAACGTAACCAGTCCATGCTGGTGAATATGCGTCTGTGTATTACTGCCACTTAAGCTCGCGCGCCAGTTTTATGTTTGAGTCATCACCTGGTAATTTTGTGGTGGGCATTTTGATGGGTCAACACAACATCCTCCTAATATTATATTGATGGTCTTTAATAACCAAGTGTCCTAATTTTTGTTGGCGATAACGCTGAAACGCACATCCCCGGGTGTTAGTCAAGCCCCATTGGACAGTAATAATCGGATAAAAAAGTGATGTTGGACAGTTATTGTATATCTTGCAGTTTGCAATCGAGGGCGTATGACAAGACGAGACATGATTGCTCTGTCGTTATAGTACAGTAGCCATCCAGAATCGGCCACGGCACTAATTGCGCAGAGGCTGATTAGCAATTGTAAGTGGTTCGTGGACGCGCGTTTGATTGGAGAAGTGCTGATGGGGTGGTTTTCGCGTTAACCTGGTGGTGTGCTGTACATGGCATAATTAAATTGCCCCGTGTCTCCTAACCCCACTGTAATATTAGCGGAGTTTATACAGTCATTCATCAAAAATTCCCTCATCACAGATACCGTACAAGACTAGCGGAACCTGCTAACTTAGCACACAGCTGTTTGTGGCCAGAAAGAATCACAAAGTAAATGAAACCGAGCCGAAATTTTCTTCATCAGCTTGTTACTCGACTGCCCTGTTAGTAATAAGTAATAGTTTAAGCAATTCTGTAATTTTATATTTTCATATTTTACCTCACATTGAGGAAAACAGACTCAAAAATCATGCACCAAATACTGGCACTCTTAAAAAGCGGATTGGCCAATCAAATCAGTTGACATATTGTAACCGTTGGATGAGTAGATTTATAGGCAATTTCAATTTCTTATTTACGATTCTGTGTTTACTACAATAAAATAAACATTCGACATTCGTAAACAAAACTCTCATCAAATAAAGTCGCTAAATCTATATCCTAAACTCACCGAATTTCCCACAGACTTCACCTCAGGAGAACTTCCGCAGACCTCTGACCGGTGAAACCACGATCCTTCCTTTGTTGAGTGATTTATGTGTCTTCCTTAATATCGATCTTGCGCTCGTATGATCAAAGGTGCACCTAAAAGCCAGCACTGAGAGGGGCCATTATTGTGCAGTCGGCTTCGCTCATCCATTATTTATTTTTTTGAGCCTGTTCTATATGCCATTATGGACATTATGAAAGAAGGAAGCCACTGTCTCACCGTTTACTTAGTGTAAGCACAGGATGCACGGAGGAACGATCGGATACAGCCAGTGCGGGGGGTCATAAAAATGCCATAAAGAGGATATTGAGATGCTCTACAGCCAGAGAATGTGCAACATTCCCTATTGGAAATGCAGGCTGATTTGAGGAAGGCGGGATGGAGCTGTTTTTCATGGTGTCTGGGAGATATAGGGATGAAGTTTGGGGTAGCGTTGTGGCTTTCAGTATGTTAGCCGCGTGATAATGATGGATGAAGCTCGCGCAACATCCTCACTGGTTTCTCTTTTGTCTCCTTTTCTCCCCAGCACAAAGCTCGCGTCGACGCCATGACCCTGGACCTGGCTTCCCTGAGGAGTGTTCGAGAGTTTGTCGAGGCCTTCAAAGCCAGGAAATTGTGAGTGAAACAATATACGCACAATAGTTAAAGAATTGTTTTTATATAAAGTACACAGAGGATGTTGTCTCACCTGTCTTGAGTTCAGTACAGGGGGGCACCAAAAGTCCCACAAAAAAGTGATATCACGCTAAAAGGTTTTCTACTGTATGCGAGATCGCCGAAACAGTCGTATTTATGTATAATACTGTACAAGTGATCATACTGTACTTACATGTACAGAACAGGTTTTTGGGCAAAATATTCGCAGGTAAAACAGATGTGTAGTCATACATTTGTTTAGACCATTTCTATGTTTATATGTTGAATGTTATATGTTTGTGTGTTAATAATATGCTGATTATTCTGAACGAGAGCACGTGTCTGCAGTTAGTTATTAACATAATACACAGACAAACCATCTTGTTCCAAACTGCCAGGAAAAATCATGATTTCTGTGTGAAAAGCTTTGCCCACAGGTTTCACGAACCAATAAAGTGACACGCACGGAGAGTGAATGAGTCCTGTTGTTTTTCACCATATGATTCATTTCTCCATATTACACCCCACCTCACAGCTTGCTGATCTTAAAAACTGTGTGGTGCACCACAAAGAGCCGTCGACTGCATCACACAGGCCACAATGAAACCCTGGCTAGGCCTTCATGTAAGGCTTTCTAAACGCTCTGGTCTGAAGCCGACGCCCCCTGCCCCACCCCCACGCTCCATTACCGAACTATCACATCAGAGCAGGGGCCAGAAGGTCTCTCCTCTTTCATTGTGACCCTCCATCCCATTCTGTGGTCAATAAATAAGTATCCAAACCTTCAGTATAACTCCATCAATCTCCAAGCCACGGGTTGGTAAGTCCTTCACAGTCTTCTAGTTAAATCAATTACTGTCCCAGCTTACAGGAAGCAAGCTCAGAAACACCCACACCGGCTCTCAAAGACAGTCGAAAAGAATTACAGAATAAATATAACACATAATTACAAAAACGCATCATTTCTGTGTACTAAATATAATGTAACAAGTGAATACTATTTAGAAAAAGTTGAAACTGGTTGTGCTGTTTTCAAATTTTCTACATTTAAAACATTTCCCTGGATGGTTTATAAAGATTTTTAATAATTACATTAAAATATTTTGTGTAGCAAAATATGAGTTGGAAACATGATTTTGTTATAAATTAGTTCTTGTTTTTGAAAAATAAATGAATTTCCCCTCAACATAATAAAGTTTACCTATATTATAGTATAGTATAGTATATAGTATAGTACAGTATAGTATACTATAGTATATAGTATGGTATATTGTCATGTTACATAACATTATTTAATCTTACATTAATTGATGTCAAGACAGAAGGTTTAACAGTTCCAGCATGTCTCGTGTGTCCTCTATTATCATATCAATAGAGTGTTTTTATCTGTAAACATTCATTAGTTTTTTGATGGTGAGCTGTAGCGATCAGTAATTAGGCTAATGAGAGGCAATTATGATTTAATATAGACGTGTCTAGAATGTTTTGCTCGGTGCAGATGAACTGTGGAAGACACTTACTGTACTGTAGGCAAGAACTGCTGTATAAGTGTAGCACACATTGAGCTATAGTGCTCAAACGGGCCACACACGTTCAAGTAAAGCTTGCAACATTTCAAAACAGTTACATTTATGCATTTGGCAGATGCTTTTATCCAAAGTGACTTACATTGCATTATACTGAACACTATTTCTGAGTATGTGCAATCCCTGGGATCGAACCCATGACCTTGGCATTGCTAACGCCATGCTCTAACCACTGAGCTACAGGAAAGCTACAAAAGCATGGCAGAAGCATACAATTTTATAGTAATTAAAGTCATTTCAAAATGAAATTGCTGTTTTCAGTTCTTGTTTCAGGTTTGTCAAATAATCTCCAATCTTTTTTATAATAATATAAGTGTTTTAAATCAGGTACTTTTCTTGGTTCCGGTCCATTTTTCCTTGTTCATGGAACTATTTCCTTTAACTGCGGCACAGCTTCGTCCTTCACAGTTCCATCAGCCCGCGATACATATTTAGTGAGTTACAGTACTAGAGGTGACATCCTGGTTGTATGGGCCATGCGGAGATACCGGCGGTGTCCCCAGGCCCTCAGGGGGCTGCAGGACTCATCTGGCCCCTGGCCGGCCCCGGGGCACGGCAGCAGCTTGGTCAGCAGCCAGACCCCTGGAGGTGACCCCAACACTGTCCCTGAGCCAAACCCCCACCTCCATCCCCACCCCCTACACCCTACTTCAGTCAGTGTAACTTTCTTACTTGGTTTCTCCACTGCAGGAGGGTGTAAAACGTGCTTGTTGACCACATATTCTGTTTATATATGGGATCTCTGAGCTGCTAAAATGATATAGCTGTGTTTAGGATTGTGTATGCTTACTTCTAGTCTAGTCAGCGTTCGAAAAAAATACAAACGCATAAGTGACCGTTTGGAACATCCTACAGTACACTTGGTATGAGTAGCAATTGTCCCATGAGGACAGTAGACAGAAGAAGAACAGTAGACTCAGCTTGCAACTGATTCCAGCAGAGTTTGACATTGGGTAAGCCAAACTAATATAATACTTTAATAAGCATAAAGTGATGTTAATTAGCAAGACTATAGTTTTTGACATTTTGTAAATGTATAATTGATTTTTTTTTGTCATTTTGTCCAACATATACGACGTTTCATTATGCACACAATGCATTATGGGATTGCTGTCTTACAATCCCAAAGGATACATGACCTAGTGCATTAGAATTTGGCCTGAACAAAGTATCTTAGAAGAGGGCACTTACTTGGAGGAAGCAACAGAGGTGTATAAAATGCATATTCTACATTATTTTATGTTTATTCGGTTTGCAAAATTTTATTTATATGTATTTGGTTGCTGTGTGTGCACACGTTGTACGGTTTCCCTCTCTGTTGTGACTGATTGCTGTAGCGACCGGTCAGGCTTGTGCTAATCTCTGTCTGTTCTGAGTCTTTTAGGGCCGGCCAGCTCATAATAGAAGCTGATAGCCTTTAATAAAAAGGAGAGATTAACCCATTAGTTGAACGTCGTTCAGAACCCAAATCATTTATTTGGCCCAGTGACCCACAGTCAAACTGCGCATTAGACAGACTGCATTGAGTCCCTCTTCAGCCATGGACCTCAGGAAAGTGTATAACTTCTGCTCGCTATTGGTTGTCTGCTCTGGCCATTTGGTGTAAAGTATTTAATACTTCTAAAGAGCTAGTGTTACGGTTTTACATTTATGCATTTGGCWGACGCTTTTATCCAAAGCGACTTACATTGCATTATGCTATACATTGTTTCTGAGTATGTGCAATCCCTGGGATCGAACCCATAACCCATAAATCTCAGACTCATGTCATTCCAAACCTGTATGACTTTTTCTTCTGTGGAACGCTGGCATATCTCTGTTTTTTTAGAAAGGTAACATGGTTAAATTAAAATCAATTACATGGCTCACGTTTGCGTTACAATCGGTTACTAGCGGTTTTACTAGCGGTTGCGTATTTTCTTCAAATGAGTCGGCAACATTTAAATTATTATTTCAAAGAAAGATTTTGTCAAATATTTAAACAAATAATAACTTGGCAGGAAAGTGTGAAAGTTTAAGTATGGTTGCATTAATTTGGAGATACAGGATAGAACCACTTATTCTTTATCGTGGCCATTTGTTGTTACAGGAAGTGATGTAACCATCAAGCTTGATGTGCCCAGGATTCTTCACAACACCTCGTAGAGTGTATTGTTTCTTCCGACAGTCACCTTTAGTTTAAACAACGGTTCCATAATGACATAATGAATTTTAAATATTGCACTGTAGAACAATATCACTCCTCTCACCTTAACAAGCAACATAATTTGAGAGATTTTTCATGCCTGTAGCACAAACGTTTAACGCTTATGGTTTGGGGTTTGTTCAAATCCCTTATCCTAAATTTGAGCGATAGCAATTAGTGCTTTGTGCCTCAGAAAACACCAGTAATAAACCTGTCAGCTTCCGGAATGTTTGGTTACATAAAGTAACACTACAGTGAGTTTACCGGAAGGTCTACGATGATTTCCCAAAATGTTTCCAATCTCCCTGGTTGGCTGAATGACCTTTGATGACCTTACCTGCATTCCAGAGCCCCAGCAGCACCTTGGGTCCAACACACCTCATTTCTGTGTTCTCTCTCACACACACACTCTGTGCCCCCAAAGCGCGATCGCATCCAAGCGAGTGAGTGAGTGAATGAATGAATGAATATCCTCTCTCTCCCCTGCCAAGGTTGTATTTCTTCATTAGCTATTCCCAGTGTGTGTGTGTGTGTGTGCGCGTGTGTGTGCATGTGTGTGTGTCCCAGAGGAGATGGAGTAGATTAGTTCTCATCAGAATGGAGAGGTGCTCAGGTGTGAATGGCAGCAGGCAGCTGGTGAGGCCACGCCTCCCCGTTTCTGTTTCTATCAAGATGTCTGCAGTTGCTCCTAACACACACATACACACGCATTAACAATTACTGCCATCGGCGCTTAATTCAATCACAGTGGCTTTCTCCGTTTTTTGTTCTCTCTTTCTCTTTTGTAGTTGTTGGTAAACCGCCGCCCCGCCCTCCTCTCTCTCTCTCTCTCTCTCTCGTTCTCTTTGTTCTTCACTTACGGTGTGTGCAGGTAAACGCGGAGAACATTTTTCCATGTACTTATCGTTCCTTTGTTGGCATCAGGTATTGGGGCGTTTAATTAACTCAGTCACACAACATATGCCGCAGAGCGAGGCTGACGATGTTTAATCTGCGATGACGTTCCACTGGTGTTTTATTTTGGCAAGCATTTGGCGAGTATCGATTGTTTGCGGACAGAATTCCCTGACGCAAGGACAATTCGCCACGCGAACGGCAACGGAGTAGCGCAAATCAGTGACAGTGATTGTCGGCAAAAGTTAGCATGAAACTGTTCTCATACATAAAAGATTAAGTTTAATTCAAAATAGAAATTGTTGATAAACAGATGCAGAATATTTGCACTATAAGAATTTATACCATTTTATTTACAGTTTATTGTAAATATAAAAAATGTATTTATTTATTCCATGTGTGGCGCAAAATTTAGGTGCATTAAGGTCAGTCACGTGTATATAGAAGTATATAGTGGTACATGTCATAGTTGATATAGGTGCCAAGTACAGCCCATAGAACAGAACAAGCCTAATATATACTGTCTCACTTTCCTGGTAACAAATAATAGATATAGCATAGTGTGACAATAAAATACGTATTGCAGTTTATAGATTATAGTACTGATCTATTTAAAAAACTAATAAATAATCAAATTAAACTGACACACCTAGTAGGGAACTGACAATTTAAATGCATTGTTCAATATGGTGGCGGTTGTGGAAATGCTGTTGTATTTACGTGACTAGAAAGTAGCAGCCTGAGGGGGTTAGCAAGATGGCTGCTGAGGAAAATGACTAGCCTTAAAGAGACTCTGATGTATGTCAAACATACACGTCCATTTGTCAGCAATTGCTTCCATATCACTTTTTAATGTGCTGCTTGTTTGCTACGACTGTGGTTGTGACTAGCGGCTATAGCTTTTATATAACATTACAAACAACCAACATTACCCACAGTTCACTGACGAAGAGTGTTTCTGTTTTCATCATAAATATCAAGATTTTCATTAAAACATATCGTACAGACAATGCATATGTACACAGCAGGTGGAGTAATTTATGTGTTTGTCAGAATGTGTGATTTGTGTTGCGATACAACGTTGCCATAACAACAGACCATGCTGCTATTCTGCTATTTCCTAATTTGGTGTGGTCTAGTTTAACACACAATTTTATTATTATGAATATCAACAGTTGTAAAATGATACACTGTGTTAATCAGAATAAAGTAGATTAAATTAATCAGCATGCCGTTGCAAAATATTGACTCATTTGAAAGATTTTTAAAATTAAATTTTAAAGGTTTAGTTAAAAAGCAGTAAATAATTGTGTTCTCCTCTAGCACGGTTGTTAGCGCATTGTGCTAGCAGTACAAAGGGTTGTGAGTTTGAATCCCAGCGAGCACATGTACTGTGAAACTTAACTTGAACCCATTGTAAGTTGCTCTGGATAGAAGTGTCTGCCAGATGTGTAAATGTAACATATTTAAAAGAAAATCTGTGCTGCAGAGAAAAGGCAAACGTAGTAAAGTGATTTTTCGGACTCCAAAAAGATGCATCGTTTCATTTTAATCTCGCTGTGGGGTAAAATTTGCGCTGTTATGAAATATGATAGTTAGGTTATAACCCCCTGTACAGAACTGCTGTGGCCCTAACGTGCCTCCGGTAACAGTCACACAGTTGTGGGTGCTGTCGGCGTCCCCTCGCGCTGTGCAACACTGTTTACAGTGTGTGTGTGTGTGTGTCTATTTTAAAGCATCTCTCTGTTAGCCCCACGTTTTCTCTGCGGCCCATAAACGCGGCCCCTTAATGACGGCCAGTCAGGGCGGAGGAGGACAAAAGCAATCATTCTTTTATGGGTACAGATTATTCTCGGGTCAAAGGTCATGCCCTGGGGGTTCTTTAAAGTAAGTATGGAGCGTTATTCCTCCCCGTCCGGTCATCACCGCCCACGCTCGCCACGATGCGTAAATTGCACATTTGCGGAAGACCCCCCTGATCGCATTAATAAGTTTAAAGGGAGTTTTTACATTATGCGGGCGAAGCTATTAAAACCATTTGTTAGCTTTTTGCTTATTAGGACACGCCCGGTGGGGGGCCGTCTCGAAGCGATCGTGCGCTCTGTTAAATCACAGGACACAACAGCAGGATTATCATGCGAACAACAACTCTCCTTCCCACGGAGACCCATTTCAACATCGACCTGAGAAATTACATTTTGGGAGAGAGAGATTTTGCTTGAGAAGAAATTAGCTCGGTTTGCCCTCGTACGGAGGCTTGTTATGGCCCGTGGATAGCTTAAAATATCTAAAAAGACTACCAACCATCAGTAGATTGTTACATTTTTAAGTGTGTGCTGTTTGAGGTTGCCAGGACGTTGCTATGCAGTTGCTAGGGAGGTTTTTTGGGGCGGTTTAAGGGTAGTATACTGGCGCTCATTTGTTCTGAGCTGTTTTAGTGCTTTATTTGATTATCTGTAGGGTGTTCTGGGGGGTGGCTGTGAGACATAAATGCAAGAGAGCACCTATGTATCTAAATTGGGTGGCCTCAAATATAACTATGGGGGCTGCAGTCCTATCTTAAGAGTTAACTTTTATCATGTATATGAATGTATCAGTTATTCTTACAATGAAGTCAATGGGTTCCAGTAGTTTTGGGCTTCAAAAGGAGCTAAAGATTCTGCACACGTAATCCATACCTGTACAACCCCAGGTATATATTCCAGGTCATACATGTGATCACCTTAGAATGAACAGGCCAAAAATTCAAGTTGTTTTTACATTAGGATTAAATCATACAGAGCCTAAAACAAGTAAGGTGACATATCAGTAACACCAAACCTCATTGGTTCTCGCTTCTCTTGTGACCAAACATTGTGACGTCATGACATAAGAACCAATAAGGTTGATGTTATTGTTGTTTCACCATATTTGGTTTGGCCACAATGTTGATTTGAGAGTAAAGAACAATTTAAAATGGATCTTGTTTGTTCGTCAAACCAAGTCATATTGCCTCAGAAGACAAAAAAAGCAAATCATACATTTTTCTGAATGTCATATTTAGTGTTCCTCAGGAGAAGTCATGCGAGTTTGGAACATCACAAGGGTGAATAAATGATGGCCACATTTTTTTTTTGGGGGGGGAACGCCCGGAAGATCCCCTGAGGCTTTCCTAAAGCACAGGGTTCCAGTACCACTGAGATGTTCTTGGTTTCCTAGGCGAGCCAGAGACTTCCTGTCTTGCCGAGCGCCCATGGGACACGTTATCTTCTGCTCACCAGCGATCGCAGACATGTTCCTCTTCCATTACACGGTTTCAAAGCCGAGCATGAAAGTCATAAAGTTTAATGGTGTTCTCTCACAGGTACAATCACTCCCTCTTTTTGAGTCCACGCTTCATTAAGTTCTACAGAGATCTGAGCGTACACACACGTGTGTGTGTGTGTGTGTGTGCACGCCAAGCTGTGTGCCCATGACTGTGAGATTGTCAGTCAGAGGAGGAGAGCAGATCTGTCCTCCACAGATGTTTCCAGCGAATCGTGTTCTCCAGCGGGAGATGAACTGCTCTCCTGGGTCCTGCAGCATCTTGGTGCCCTTTGGGCAATCCTGAGCTGTGAGCCGAGCGCTCATGTGTGCTTTATTGTGAAAGATGGTGTTTGCTTGTGTCTGATGGAGATGTTCAGTAAAACATCTTTGCATTTCAGAAGCTCTGTCTATTGTGAGCAGTTAGTAAAGTGTAGGTCTTCCAAGACCTATACTATCCTAATAGGACTAGTAGTATAGGACTAGTATAGGATTATCCAATGGTCTGCTATTCTTTTTCAGTTAGATGTTTTAAATGGAAAAATTGACAGTATATAATCCGGGTTATTTGGGGATTTAGTTTGGTTCAGGTTGGGTTAGGTTACTTCACCTTACTTGAGTCAACATGGGTCAGACTCATTATTAAAATTCTATTACAACATGTATTGTTGCAGTTTATATTAATGTTGGCAAAATTTATTTACTCGTCAAAACCAATTTGAATCCTGAATTTTATGATTATATATGCAATGATCATCACTGATATTTTATCCCCGTTAACTGATTGTACAGATTTATGATGAACTACATCACAAGAGTGAGAGTGTGTTACGACCATATGTTAGCACTGCCAAGTCAGCGTTGCTTACTGTAATTCTGCCATCTGATTGGTTGTAGAGGCATGCCTCGCGCTCTGGTTCCATTACCTCAAACGTTTGTGCCTCATAAGGGGTGAAACGCCAAAAGTTTTAAAATGTTAAAAAAGTAATAACGTCAAAACCGATACATCATTGTGAAGTAATTATTAATATTAAATATTAATAATTAGGAGAGGTAGCTCATTTTGATGTCCAATACTGTGTTTTAGACATAAAGTTATGAGCCGTGCCGTAAGGAGACACAAGAACTTTGTATAAAAAAGAACTTTATGTTCTTTGGTTTGAGAAGGTCGTTTGAAACTGGAACGTGAGCGCTGTAGTGTTGCTTAAGCACCTGTGTGTTTCCAATAGAAGCGTGTGTAACCGTGGCCCCTTCACATTTCCCATGATCCTTAGCGTTTCCACTGAAGCACGTTGCGGCGTTCCACACAGTACCTGAAGGGAAATGTGAGGTGTACTTTTTTTAATGTCATAGAGAAGACTCATTAAAGCAGGGCATAACAATTCCTCCATTAATTTTCCAGCAACCAGTTTTTAATTAATAGTGCAGGCAGTATTAAATATGGAGTACACAAATTGCCCGTGGGCTTCGTAATTAATTCTAATGGAAGAAATTAAAAATTGGTGGGGTGGATTCAGATTATTTTGCCGTACGGCCGTGGTTTCAGGACCATTGAAGCGACTCCGTCAGGGAAAAAGATCTTGCCTGGACTTTCCAGAAATCTCTGACCTTTCTCCTGCTGATGGACTCATTTTTGCCCAGATTGACCTTGGAAGTGAATTGATGGGATATTTTTTGCGTGTCGGGAAGTTCTTTACGTTTTGATTCAGTTTTTATTTGTATTTATGAATAAAATGTGATGATAATATACAGTTAATAATTCTAACTATAATATGTTTAATTGATAATAAATATTTAATATTATTTTATTTTGCTCATTGGTTGTCATAAATTTTTTAATTTGATGTCATGGAATTTTGTTATGACATCAAAGCACATCAAAAGTTAGCACTGAATGTTTATCATAAACGCTCGTTTACTGTTTTAGTAAATAAAAAACTGTTTCCGCAGCAGAGTGTGTTATGTTCTCCTCTCGCTCTCTTTCTGTAAGGCCACTGCACATTCTGGTGTGTAACGCAGGAGTCTGTACGCAGCCCTGGAGTCTGACAGAAGACGGGCTTGAATCCACCTTTCAGATCTGTCACCTGGGTCATTTCTACCTGGTTCAGCTCCTGCAGGACGTCCTGCGCTGCTCCGCCCCGGCCCGGGTGGTGGTGGTGTCCTCAGAGTCTCACAGGTGAGGCCTTCAGACATTTCAGAAAGAAACACGCTGAAACCTATTACCTATAACCTTCAGTAGTTTTAGTCCTGATTCATTGTAACTACACAGAAACATGAAAAACAGCGTTCTGAATTTCTCCTTTTGTGTTCTGTGGAAGAAAGATATTCATGCATTGATTTTTTTATTATTATTTTTTGGGTGTACTATCCCTTTAAAATCATTTGCTAGAAAAGTTGAGGGACCATTAGATTAACAAGCCCTCTGTAGCATTTGAGGAGCAAAATGTTACACCGTCTCATTTCCTCTCCCCAAACAGTAAAATCACTTACTTGTTATCACGCCTACCTCTCCGCTGGTCTCAGCGACTCCTCCATTTAACTTTACAGTTATTTCATTTGCTTTTTTATGATCCTTCTCCACCACATCTGAACTTTTGTCTGTGTCTGCTCCTTACCTCCACATCTCTATCACCATCTGACCTTTGACCCAGGAAAGAGATTATGTTTCCCAAAGCCTTGAACACAGAATTAAACCTTGACACCCAGGTCGAGCCGCGGCAAGCTCGCCTGAGGAAAAGAAAGAGAAATTGAGGACGGCCAAATGAAAATAGGTTCAACAGGGACGTTTATCTGCGCTACAACACTGCGGCTTAAGTGACAGAACAGATGGGTGCTGGTATTTGCCTCCCGACTCCAAACAAGGGGACCACTGCTATCGCGGACAGAAAGCTCACCTCTGAAACCTCACACCAGATAGATTCATGCTTTTATACTTCAGTCTTTTAAAACCGGATAGTGGAGTCATTAAATACCAGACTGACCTTTTCATACCTCTGCTCTGAAAATAGACTGTTTCTCCCTCAGAACGCCTCTGCTGGGAAGGCCGCGTGGATTATCCTGGACACGAGATGATGACAAAGTCAACGTGCGCAAAGTGCTAGTGTGAGGATAGATATGTGACGTTTGAAAAGGTCCTTAAAGGGGCAGCTCACCCCGAAATGAAAACTCGCCCATCGTTTACTCACCCTTGTGTCATTCTAAACATACAGTAACTTTACAGTAACATACAGTAACTTTACATCTTCCGTGGAACACAAAAGAAGATATTTTGAGAAATGTGAGAGATGTTTTGTGTCCTCAATGTCGTCTTTTGTGTTTCTCGAAACCAAAACAGTCATACAGGTTGACAATGACATGAGGGTGAGGTATAAAATGACACAATGAAACGATGGAGGAATTCTCAATTTTTTGGTGAACTCTCCTTTTAAAGGAATAGTGCACCCAAACATAAAAAACCTGGCATTAATTAATGACTCTCTTGTCGTATTAAACCGTTATTTGAACAGCGTGACTGGAGATGAGACAAAATAAGCACCATAAGTACGTTACAAGTGTCTTTGAAATGGTCCGTACAATTTAAGCTATTATTCAAGTTCCCTAAAGCTACAGTACCACTGGATGGACTACTAAACTAACTTAAATCAGTTAAGACCAACAAACCACCGTAGGCTGTTGTTACGCTAAAACACTTTTAGCACACTTTTCCAGCATTGTTTTCATGTAGTGAAGTCATTTCTCACTTTCATGCACTTCACACCTTTAGCATTTGAAAGACGAACGCTGCGCGCAAGACAGAAGACGCCCGCAGATGTTGTTGTTTACCGAAGCAGAGATGTAACTTGTCAAACAGCAGCACGGACCGCACTGGGCTTGTCATACAGCGAGCGTGACGTTGTGATTGGCTGTTATGTAAAGCGCATAATTAAGAAGTAAACGTTGAACGCAGAACACGCGCGGAACCGCGCTAGGGGAGGGGCGGTTCCATCGCGCTGGAGTTTCTTGGGACTGTTGACATACACAAGAACACAACAGGAAAATGCAACACCTTTGTGTTCAGGGTTCTTGTCAAGCATCTGGCGTTTAACAGCTCAGTCAGAGCCAATTAAATAACATCATGTCGTGGCTTTGATGTGCATTAAGCCAGTCTTGGACTGCCAAAGCTCATTGAGTTCATTTCTCCATCGCCTCACATTTCTTGTGGTTGTTTCCGCCTTACCAGTGGATAAATCCAACAGTAAAATCAACATGGGACCCTTTGCGCTTTGTTGAGTAAATGTTGCTGGTCTTACTAGACATGGTTCATCGGGGCATGTTATTCTAACGCTTAAAAACTCCAAGACAACATTCTTTTAATGTTCCATAATGTTGTATAGTTCTTTTTCCTCATAACATTGTTTTTTAGTCAGAAATACATTGGCAAGGTATTTATGACTGAAATACAATATAAATGATGTATTTCTAACGACGTTAAAAATAAATACATCTGATTTAATTTGTACTTTTAGTTTGAAAAAAAACGTGCTTCTCACGCATAGCTGACACTCATTCTCGTTTGTGAAGGTTCACAGATCTGGTGGACTCGTGTGGGAAGGTGGACCTGAATCTTCTCTCACCTCCACAGAAGGACTACTGGTCAATGCTGGCCTACAACCGTGCCAAACTCTGCAACATCCTGTTCTCCAATGAGCTCCACCGTCGCATGTCGCCGCTCGGCGTCACCTGTAACGCAGTGCATCCTGGGAATATGATGTACACCTCCATTCACCGCAGCTGGTGGCTCATGACACTGCTCTTCACCTTTGCCCGGCCCTTCACCAAGTCCATGGTAAGAACGGCCATTTGGTTTGACGGATCTCTTTTATACCTGATCAGGGTTAGCGTGTGACGATCCACTGCGCTCGTAAGCTGTAACGGAGGAAGTTAAAGTGGGGTTCACTTTTTAGTTTTTCATTCTCAATCCCTGCTATTCTCTGCCACTGTATATCTTTATGTGTAGAGACGTGAGGGCATCGGATGTTTGCGGTCCAAAACAAGTTTAATTTGCACTCACTTGGATTCCTGAGCAGGAATCGCCTGTAGTTTGTGTGTGTGTGTGTGTCTGCGTGTGTGTAACGCAGCTCGCGTACCCCGGCGCTGCATAAATCAGACGGGCAGTTTCTCCTGTAGGCAACACTCTGCTCTTTTAGCCCGAAGATGCGAGTCATATATACTTACAAACTGTAAAATTCAACATCCTCATAAATCATAAAGTATCTGCCTGTCTCGCACCTGCAGCCTTCCTTCCGCCACCGATGTGCTTTAGGCCACACAAAGCATTTGATGTATTCTTTGTTTTAATGTTTTTCTGTAACCCTCTCAAGGCAGAATTTGATGTAGTGTGTTGGGTATTACGACCGAGCTCATCATTAGCTGATTATGTATTAAAGAGATGGGTATGAAAATGTCAGATCGCTCATAGCTGCAGCTGTCGGTCTTATCTGATGGAGATTTCAGCAGAACAGATCGTTTGATTAGTTTTTTTTTTAGGCTGATACATAAAATGTGTAATACTGGCTTTAAACTCGGAGTCCTCAATTTGATTAGCGAGTCTTTTGCAGTGATTTTGATCGGTCTGAGCATGTAAATGTGAAGCGTAGTTATGGTTTAAGCATAAACATTCTATGCAGTTTTGGTGTTTTAACCAGATACGAGACCAAAAAGACATTGAATATCTTTCTCTCTCTCTATCTCTCTCTCTCTCTCTCTTGCTCTCGCACGCTTCTGAACGTCCTCAAATATTAGGGAACTTAACACAAAACTGTGCGGTTATTTTATTTATTGGTTATGAGGCTGTGAAGATGGTATCGTTTTAATTGCTCGCAGTCTCATATGGGATTGTGGGAAATTCTTCAAGGTTGCACAGCTCTGCATAATGTTGACAGGAAGAACCTCAAACAATATTACAGCCGAGTGCCGTAAAATGCCTTTGTCTTCTTCAAGAAGCTATCGGTGATTTATAACAGCGCGGATCTAGAACAAAACCTCTTGTTTTGCTGTTTTAAAGCATCTGAGTGCGACGCTTTCATTTAGTTCGGTGTTTCTAAACGTGTGTATCAAACATATTAAAGTTAAAATGATGAAATATTAGTTCGATGAAACCAAATAAACAATGGTGACTATTATTAATATTATTATTATTATTAGTAGTAGTATCATTATTATTATTATTAACAACAACAATAATAATGATTTAAGTTATATTTTATAATAATAATTCATTTTTGGCTCATAAAATTAAAGAGATTAACATCCATATAACACATATGATATTAAGAGTTAAAAGAATGTCACAGTGTGTTTCATATAACTAGTTATCGTCCTACAATCTTCAAATTTTTGGATAATTTCCAGTTTTGCTGAGTTGATGAAAAGACATTGCTGGAGAGACAGGAATCTCTGCTATATAGCTGGCTCTCATTTACATGACTGTCCTCCAGTCATAATCTATGGATCAGATATGTTACTCTCTCTCTCTCTGATGAGGGTGGAGTCATGTTCTCTTCATGATTATAAAGTGGTCTCTTTATAGTAGGTGATGGGGTGGAATAACAGTAATAACAAAAGTGAAGCTGTGAGTGAGCAGAATAAGAGACTGTATTATTGACAAATAAAAAGATTGAAAAAAAATGGACTAAAAGACAATCACTTGGATTTTTTTGTCTCTTGCAGTATTTTTGATCTTTGCATTTTTATGGTATTTTTGTGATCTTTGCATGTAATAACTTAATGCATGTTACATAGCGTAATTCTATGTGCTCATAATTTATTTGAAAGAAAAGTCATATTATTTTATGAGTAATATTAATATTTTTAAATTTGAATTTTAAAGTGTTTTTTTTCCACTTTGTGTTCACATATCATAAGTATTATACTGTGACTGTTATGGGTGCTTCCATGCAAATTTCTTTTACAATGCAAAAGATTTTGGTCTGAAAATGTCTTTGCCACTATTTGTACTTCTGTGTAATTTAATTGCGTACTTGTGAACAGGCTTTGGATAAACATCAGTAATTTGAGCAAAGATCCGGATTTCTTAAGCGTCACAAGAATTCTTTTTTTGTAATTGTATAAAATCTGTAGTTTTAAGCGAATTAGGTGTTTTCGGTCAATGTCGAAAAAGGTCATTTTTGATACTTCCTCCGCATCTATGTGTGAAGTACTGTACATCCCTGAAGCCTCTGTAACCTTTTCATTTGTGTAGTCAAACAGCTGTTTTAGCATGTTTGGTTTGACATTTCTAAGACGGTGGGGTATTGTGGCGTCTAATAGCTGCTTGATGCTTTGGGACATGAGGCTGCTGGGAAAATCACAGCCGCCCAATCAGCCCACACCCCCCCGTCCTCCCGTCCCGCCAGCCCTCGTCGCACTCGCTTCATTGGGATCCCGTCCGGCGCGTTTTCAGCAGTTTAGCGCAATTATTTTCCTCGGGATTCTGCCTCGGGCGCTCCGCTACCTTTTTACATATGCAGGGACTGAACTTTTGACCATGGCCCGATAGTCGTACATTAGCCGGCGGTTTGCACTAAAAGAAGGACTTTAACAAGTTCCTCTGTGCATTGGCAACTGTCTCGTCTCTCGCCTGTGAGATAATTTAACCAGCCTGCTGAGAGGCCGCTGCCAGAGTTTCCTTATGGGAGCCTAAATCTCTCTCGCTCTCTGTCCCCTTGTAAGGCGAGTGAGAGGAGGAGACGCTGGTGATGTGATGGATTCTTCCTCGCGCTCGGCTAACGAGGGCTTTGCTTCTATTAGTACACTACAGAGGCATTTCCTGCTCTCTCTTGCTCTTCTTTAATGAAGTCTCGTCACCCCAAGCGGTTCAGATTTATCCCACCGCTGTCGCGCTGCGATGAGACCTGTCGACGCACCGAACGTCCCCCGGTAACCGGTTGTAAGGTCAGGCGTTGTTATCTGCCGGTACATGGGTCCTATCACTGCAGCGGCACAACCGGGGCTGACAGGCGCTCAGCCGAGCGTAGCAATGCAGGGGCAGAGGTCTACACCCAGAGCCCCTTCCGCTGCGACGGGACACAATGAGCTGCCAGCAGCCCTAATAGGCTCATAATTGGTGATTAGGACCCTCAGGTTGAGCGGAGAACCGGTTCACTCAGCCTTCCAGAACGCTTTTCGCTACGGGCTGCTGTCTCTGATTCTGCTAGGGTACTTTTCCTGGAAGGATACGCTCGTGTAGACAATATATCAGAGCAGGCGATTCTCCACAATCGCGTTCGCGCCGTGCGTAATACTGTACGCTTGTCTCACAGGTCTCATTGCACATTGTAAGTTTTGGCTCGTAACTGCAGCACGTTTGCATAATCAACACGAGTGGTGAGCACTAGGCAGGGCGGTTTACTTTTTAGGTAGCAGCCCAGGAAGAGAAGGCGCTGAGAGTTGTTCTCCTGTTTCACGCATTTGATTTTATTACACCCAACAGCATTTGCATCTGTTTGTTGCAGATGGCGCAAAGAATGCAAGCTGCTCACCAAATGCAGTTTCCGCGGAGGCGTGCGGCAACAAAACATGCGTCGCATCGTTTGCCTGTTTTACTTGTTCGTTCTCCAAAGGTTTTTTGTAACCCCGGTTTTCAAGTGGACAACAAAGAAAACTGCATCAGAATCACAGCTGCCACACCAAGCAAACACACCAGATTTTGAGGTTACATCAAAAGCTGTACTGTAAAAACTCCCCAACAGACGTGACATCGGTATTGACATGCTCTTGTGCAGCTCCGTGCAGTTAAATTGGATCCACGGTTCAGACAGCAGATTTAAAACCGGCTGCGTGAACTTTGTATGTAAACAGCGTAACGCCTCATCCTGCATTAGGATCTGGTTAAAACTGAACATCAGACCTCGAACAGGCTGTAATCTTTAATCTGATTGGCCAACGTGTTGGGGTGATATTACTCCATTCCCTCTCCATACACTCCCTCCCGTGCTACCAATTATGAGCCTGGAAGACAATCTCAGACCTAAAAGCACACAATCCTATTTGCTTGTATTGACGTGTGTCTCAACTCAATCCTATTACCAGGATTATAGTCTACCAAGACACATCATTTCATTAAAATAAAGTGTCGGTCTACACACAAGCCCACGCGTACATGCGCTAGTGGCTCTTTGGAGTGCTCGGCCCGTCGTCCAGAAGGAAACAGAGCAAACAGTTTATTGCTTGATCAGCTGATGTGGCCAGGAAGGTGTCGGAATCGATAAGGGACCAATCAGAGGAGGGCAGGCAGCGTTCGGGCGAGCCCGGCAGCTGTCATGTCACTCTGGTTTGACCCCCAGTCAAAGTCACACGGCGGCCCATCCATCTGAGAGTATAGAGTTAATGCCATGTTCTTGTAAAGACCACCAGATCTGTAGATCGCGTTCAACATGAATGCTGGTTGAAATGAGGATGGTTCTGTCTCGTTCTAGGG
>JAZGTJ010001041.1:0-67268 GCA_036877575.1 Botia almorhae
TCATGAGTGTAGAATACACTATCATGAGTGTCATGAGTGTAGAATACACTATCATGAGTGTAGAATACACTATCATGAGTGTAGAATACACTATCATGAGTGTTCCGGCTAAGCCTGATTCGACTGTGCTTGCTAATTCCTCGAGTGTAACATCATCTCTTGATCTATTAATTGCATGTGATGGCAGCTGCCTTGAAGTTCTGCTGACACTGAAGGATTCACAACAGCACCTTCCTTCATCTGTTTAACTATATCAGCGGGGACATTAGAAATTCATCTTATTTCTCAAAAGTGTAAAAAGCAGACAGTGCTTAGATCTGTCGCTCAGTTTGTATTATTTACATGCTGTGTTTTAATCTTTGAATCAGAGATGGCTGTTGAAAACAGCTTAGTCTGTACAGGGGGGTGGGGGGGGGTGGAATGAGAGATTTGTACATTCTTAAGAGATTACACAAGGGAGGGCAATGTGACCCCTTTCCCCCGCCAGTATCCTGTCCCATTTAACTCTAACACCCTGTACTGACTTCAGGCTTTTGGGATGGAAATCACGGCTTTGAGGGATGTGGATTCTTTTATCTGGGCTTGAAATTCTTGGGCTTTCGGCGGCCCGTTGTGTATCCAAGGACAATTCAATTTAAGTCTCCTAGCAAATGGCGTAAACAATTTTAGCAAGGGGGCTTTTGATTTTTTGGGTAATTTTAGACAAACACAACCCATAACACAAACACAGAACCAGTGTTTGTTTTTGATTTATTACAGTGACTTGAATTAACTGAAAGACTCATTAGTGAGTGCTAATAAAGGCTACTACTACTACTAATCAGTGATCAATTTCTAATCTAACCGTTACCGTAACAGTAAGTACATGTTGTTTATTAATATTACTCACTACTTAAATGTATAACTACACTGTAATGACACTGTGCTATTTGTAACCTATTTGTCATTCATGAACTAAAACAAATCCTAATATTTGGCATGTCAAACTGACATACTGTATTTAGTGTCTCATGCCATGATTGGCATGTTTTTAAGGTGGCGTGTCATTTCAAAAACACTTCCATTTGAAATACAGCATCCAGAGGCTGTTGAGCTCAAGATGTCTGTGAACACATCCTGTCTCTCGTTTGAGCATAGCACCACATACCCCTCCTCATCCCCTCACATTTACATTTATGCATTTGGCTGACACTTTTATCCAGAGCGACTTACACTGCATTATACTATACATTGTTTCTAAGTATGTGCAATCCCTGGAATCGAACCCATGACCTCGGCGTTGTTAACACCATGCTCTAACCACTGAGCTACAGGAAACAAATATGAATACATCACGTCACAGAATACGAATAGAGCGTGTCTGCTGTTGTGGAGAAAAAAGCAATTATGTGCCACTTCCAAATTCAAGTCTGACTTTCTACTGATGGGATAAAAGAGGCCGGGCAGTGAGGTTCTGCCACTCAAGCTAATGAGAGATATTCTGTCAGCCTCTCTTCAGCAGCACCGCTACTGCCAGCCAGCGGCTTTAACAGATAAAAGTCAGTGAAAACACCTTAGAGCTCATAACAAAGAAATGACTGTGAAACTGCAGGAATTCCTGGACGCTACTGTGTCCAGTGTGTGAACCCCTCATGCTGTTGAAGAGGAAATCATGCAGTAGTGGCTAATGAGATGTGTGGAGCAGTTTAGTCAGACATGCACACATGTAAACACATTCCAGCGACGTTTTTTTCAAAGACGGAAAATGAGGCAAAAACTTCAAAAACTGAGATGAGAAACTAATTGACAGTACAAATATAACCCAAAATAAATGAGATATAAGATCAATGCCCTTGATCTTATAGTGAAATGCCCATTGTTATTTAAAACCACTATCCAACAGCAAGAATGAATAAATAAGAACACGCCAAGCATGTTACTGTATTATATTTAATTTTAGGTTAAATTACTGGCTGATTGTTTGTATCAAAATATACTAAACTATGGGTATATTAATATTACAACATGCCATGAAATAAATATGTTTAATGATATTTATTTGTTCTATGCAATTGATGCAATTGTGCGATTTATGAAGCACACAGAGCTGATGCTTATAAATGGGTACCAGTTAATAATAATTTCTATTCACTTACCCCTCAGCCTAACCTGTACAGTAATATCACCCACGAGTGAAGCGCTGCTCATTATGTTGATATAAACACCAATGATGTAGAATGACTCCGCCCCAGTTCAGTACAGTGTGCACTGATAGATGCTCCCTGCTGAGCAGCCTCACATCATTAGATATGAGTCCTCAGAGGGCTGTGACACAGAATAAGGAGTGTGAATACACAAAGCCTCATCCATTGACATCTCAAGGATGCCCCCCTGATCCCAAAATCAATATGACAGAGCCAAGGAACATTTTTCAATCTCCACGCACAAGGAATCAAGAAACACCTTACAGTGCCCACAGGAGAAACAACCTTCATGCCGAACACAACACTTAATCATAGTGTTCAGGTTGTCAGAGGTGAATGTTAATGTCTAATGCACTATAATGCAATACGAGAGACATGTAACAAATGACTGAAGAGCTATAATTCTGCCATCGTCTTGAACCGTCAACATGAGTGTGTAATATAGGCAACACTTAAGAGCCGGTTTATGGTTTATTCAGGGCTTTTATTTATTATATACAACCAAAACAATTACTTATCACAAAGTCACTGTGGAATCCTATAAAAAAAGTTGTTTCTCATGGACAGAAATGATATTAACCGAGAGAACATGGAAGCTAAAGTCTCCTCCTTCTCAAATTTTTTCTTGAGCAAAACACTTAAAGTATCTCATCTAGACTTTCAGAGCAGATCTCCACAACTGTCTGATTTGTATTTTTGTTAGATATTGAACCAAACCCCAATTTAATGCTCTTTTGACTTTGGCCATTAAGTAACCACTTAGCAACACCCCAACAACCATTTAGAAATCATCTTGAGAACTATAGTGACTGCATAGTAACAGTCTGCTAACCATCCACAACACCCTAACTTTTAAAAGGCCCATTGCATAGGCAAACCCCACTCACATATTCCATATAAAATATAAAAATCTAGTTAAAATCAGATTTTGAAAAAAAGTCAATATTTATGGTTTAACTAACTGGTCATTTATAATATTGACCAATGCAAAGTGTGGCACTCTCAGCTTTGCTCAACAACTTACCATATTTTGTCACAATTTAAACACATTCCATTGCATTAAAACACAAAAGTGTAAATTGTGTATGAATTCCATGTGGGTGAACCTATCTCACAAAACTTCATAAGCCATAAATAAGAGCTACATAAATGAAGAGCTCTGCTTTGTTCAATACTTTAACTCAAAGTGCGTCATACATCTTTCAACAACTGATAAAAAGATCCCAGTGTAAAATGTGAGAAGGTATAAATTAAAATCATGTTGCTTAAAACATCGTTGGAAATATTGTTTGTTTTTCTCTACGTAGTCAATGAAGTGAACTGTGGACAGTCTCTTTAGTGGAGGAATATGAAAGGAAAGGGACAAAAAGATGCATGAAGAGAAAGGCATCAGCACACACTGTTTATGAATACTCGTCCATTTGCACACTAGTACATGATTGTGCTGATGATGGATAATGATGCCTAATATCACTTGTCTCACAATAATCAGAAGTCCAGCATCTCTAATGACAGGCCTGCAAAGGGCCAATTATGACCAATGACATGAGCATCTACTCGGCAGAACTCAGTGACACACATGCCCGGTGTACACCACGAATGAGTGTGTGACATTACATATCAATGCACACTTATCAAACACTTGCAATAACTTGTCACTTAAAGGCATAGCGCTCGTGAGCTCTACAGTGTGATCTAGAGTGAGAACTACAGTGTGATCTAGAGTGAGATCTACAGTGAGATTTAGAGTGAGAACTACAGTGAGATCTAGAGTGAGAACTACAGTGAGATCTACAGTGAGATTTAGAGTGAGAACTACAGTGAGATTTAGAGTGAGAACTACAGTGAGATCTAGAGTGAGATCTACAGTGTGATCTAGAGTGAGAACTACAGTGAGATCTAGAGTGAGATCTACAGTGTGATCTAGAGTGAGATCTACAGTGAGATTTAGAGTGAGAACTACAGTGAGATCTAGAGTGAGATCTACAGTGTGATCTAGAGTGAGATCTAGAGTGAGAACTACAGTGAGATTTACAGTGTGATCTAGAATGAGATCTACAGTGAGATTTAGAGTGTGAACTACAGTGAGATCTAGAGTGAGATCTACAGTGTGATCTACAGTGAGATTTAGAGTGAGAACTACAGTGAGATCTACAGTGTGATCTAGAGTGAGAACTACAGTGAGATTTAGAGTGAGATCTACAGTGTGATCTAGAGTGAGATCTACAGTGAGATTTAGAGTGAGAACTACAGTGAGATTTAGAGTGAGATCTACAGTGTGATCTAGAGTGAGATTTAGAGTGAGATTTAGAGTGGAACTACAGTGAGATCTAGAGTGAGATCTACAGTGTGATCTAGAGTGAGATCTACAGTGAGAACTACAGTGTGATCTAGAGTGAGATCTACAGTGAGATTTAGAGTGAGAACTACAGTGTGATCTAGAGTAAGATCTACAGTGAGATTTAGAGTGAGAACTACAGTGAGATCTAGAGTGAGATCTACAGTGAGATTTAGAGTGAGAACTACAGTGAGATCTAGAGTAAGATCTACAGTGAGATATAGAGGGAGATCTACAGTACAATTTTTAGTTTGATCTAGAGTCAGATTTAAAAGGAGGTCTACAGTGACATCTACAGTAAGATCTAGAGTGAAACTGAGAGTTAGATCTAGAGTGAGATTTAGAAGGAGATCTACAGTGCGATTTAGAGTGAGATCAAGAATAGGATATAGAGCGAGATCTAGAGTGTGCTCTACATTAAGATTTACAGTAAGATCTAGAGAGAGAGAGGATGAGAAAAAACATGGATGAGAAGAAACTATGAGATACATGAAGAGAGTTGCAGACAGGAGCTGGGTCGGGTGGAGAACAGGACGTTCATGAAAGATGGCTGAATACCCCCTTTTCTCCCGCTAATTTCCTTTACCATGCTAATGGTACTGCAATGTCGGGGCTATTGATTAATCTAAGTGCGGGCTAAAGGATGAGAGACTCTTTTGGCAGATGCACAAAGGGCCATTAAACCCAGGACAGCCAGAGGGTGGGGTGGGGCGAGTGTCAGGGAGAGAGAAATCAGGGAGGGACTGAATGAAAGAAGTAATCACATGGCAAGGAAGACAAGGCAATGTGATTTGAAGTTACAATGACACGTTACTGTCTGTGTGCAGGAATGAATGTAACACTTCTCAATGTGTGAATAAAACAGAGCACTTTTCAGAGTGTTTGGATGAATCTCGTCAAGAAAATGATGCATATGTTTAAATTATGCAAAGTGTATAACTTTTGTGCCAGTGACATTAGCAAATGTAACTGTAAAAATAACGTTTTCCAAACAGTCTGCTTTTGAATACACTGTCAGTGGAAATTCACATCATTGGTTGAGCCAATGTTGCTGTGTGCTTTATTTTCATGACAGTTTCAGCACACTTTTCCCATTCATATTGCAGTATGTTTTAGATTTGAGCTTCTTCATAACTCTCATTCTCAATGCTGATTCTAGCTCGATTTACACAATGTCATTTAGTAGTTATATTACAGATTTATTTAAATAGGGTCAGCATAAATTAAAAAACAGTGTGATTGAAATAATTAATACAAATATTCTTTACATTTTGGGGGAAATCATTATATTGTAAATATAATGCACAAAGTCATAAGCCTAAAAAATGGCAACAGTCCTAAATATAGATCAAAATCGAACAGATTTCTTTCTTTTGCTTCTGGGCTGAAATATGAGTCAGAGATGTTCTTCACAGGCTCTGGGTCAGTCAGAGATCAGTGGTGTGATGTTCTCAGTTCAACTGAAATTTAAATGACGGCAGAACGTTTCAAGGCTGATGGTTCCATTAAGAGATGCTTCAAACTGCAAAACAAACAGCATGTGCATCCCCGCTGTCCCGTGTGAGGTCATGAGATGAGATGACAGTTTAAAACAAATAAAAAACCTCAGAGAGACACAGGAAATGCTCATGAAGGAAAGGGCTGCAGTGAGCGCACTGACAGCCGCTGCTGTAGTGGAAGTGAAGTTTATCTCAGTGCTATGGACTCTGAATTCTGATGAGATTCATAAATAAAGATGGAAATGCAGCCTGCGGCCGATGGCCCGGTGAGATGTGACGGGTCACGATAGCGTCTCACCTGCTGCCGCGTCTACAAACAAAACGCCCGGCCCTCAGCTGCACCACATCGTGACTGGGCATCGTTTTAGCACACTTATACATCCTGGACTTTCCCAATATACCCAAACACACACACATTTTGTATTCATGACCTTTTTCACTGCAGACTGCTGCTTAATTTTCTAGTAGCTGCCCGCGTGCTATTAACTTAGTCCTGAGATGTGTCAGAAACACAGAGGTCTCGGGCCCTCGCGGGTCCATAAAGGCTCACACACATACATACACACTCAAACACAGAAGACTGGAGGGCAGGCAGCTCATTTCCCCCTGGCACAAAGCCGTGACTCACTGCCGTCCGATATCTCCAGCGCTGGCGCAGAGAGCCGTGGAGTGATATCATAACTGTTATTTCTAACTGACAACACAGACTAATGGCTAATGGGTCCTATGAAACATGGCCTGCTAGTCAATAAATCAGCATAAGTGCACTGATATTTGAACCTGTCTCTCCATTAAAATAAAAAAACAAAGGAAAAACAAGGACGAGGCAATAATTGCACCCTGCTGTTGTGTGTTAGCAGTTTGTCAGTGAAATAAGATAGTATAGGAAAACGTTGTTTGATTATGTAAAGGGGGAAACAAGAGCAAAACAAGGAGCAGTAATTTATTTGTAATTGCAACAGAAGTCCTGCAGTCTGAAAACAAGTAAAGTTTTGTTTACAAGATGGCAGGCTGCAACAAAACGAGTTCAGATGAAACTGCTCACTGGATTTGGTGTTGGATTTTGATGTTTGCGGCATCAAATCTTTAAAAGTTATTCAGGAATTTTGTCTGAGGCAGTTAGTAAACAACACTTCCTTAAGCGCAAATGTACCTTCTGCTTAGTTTTTCGTAAGGTTTGGTAAGTAAAATAATTGGTATTTTTAAAGAAATACTCCCTTTGAAAAAATGACTATAAACATGAGTCTAGTGTTAGACGGGACCTCCACGGTCCACTCAAAGAGAATCTGATGTGTACTGCAGGCTGAAAGAAAACACTGTGCTGTTTACAAGACTACAGACTGCTACCATCAATGTTTCAGTAGAAGAACCAGACTTCATGAGTTTCATAAGCGATATTCATGAGTTTTGTTTGATGTAGTTTGAGGCAAGTTAAAAACATTCTTAAATAGAACAGTATATTCTGCTGTATTTTTAGTGTCATGTGAATTGGCCGCCCTTTTGCTGTATGTCAATTTATTATTGTGGTTTCATCAACTTCAACAATCTCACAGGAACTGGTAGCTATTATACAGCTCTAATATAAAAATGGTCCACCCTAAACCAAACCATCACTGGGATGAAAACGTATAAATGAGAGTTTTTGAATTCATGTGAATTACACACCATATTGTGTTGGATAAACCAGATTTTAAATATAAAGTACCACTCAGGGATTTTTTAATTCCCACCTTTTAGCATAGATGCAGTTCAAGCAAAAAGAAAATAAATACACGCAATGCTGCCCTTAAAATTTGCCCAAAAGATGTTATCTTAGAAAGCAACAAAATAATGTCACCTATGTTTTGGAACAGGTGGGGTGGCTTCTTGTCCAGTGTGCCTACTGTGTAACGCCTTAAAATGCTGCCTCCACAGGCAGCTCACCAGTTTTTGGAACACAGCACACCATATGTTACAATGTGGACCTTATGGTGGTGGTCAAAAGTCTGGCTATGTGATACTGCTATCATGTGGACAAATTTACTTGAGTCCAAATGGTTAGGTTATTGGTGCAAATTCATCATCACTGGGTAATCAGAATTACACATAAACTGTACATTTCAACATTGTACCATATCTTACTCCTCATTGCACCAATAACCTAAATACTCCTAAATCACACTTCAGGCACCTGAAACTGGGTGGTGCTTTATAGAGGCCCTATTCTGCACTACAGCTCCCAGAAGCCCTCACTGGTCAGGGTAGATTGTTTCTCATTTGGCTGAGTGGCACCACAGTGGCTTGTTAAAGCACAAGTTTAAATACATCATTTCTGAAAATGAAAGTAGCAAGCAAGACAAATGACCCACTGCACCATGTTTTCCCTCCTCCACACCTCCCTCTCTTTTTTTGCACTCTGTCCTGCTGCTTTCCTGAACAACAGACAGAGGGTGAAACATATGCTGTCATTTCACAGCTGTCTTGCGTCTCTTTTTTTGCTCTTATCTCTTTCAATCCATCATGCGCGTCTTTCTAAATGAACACGATTAACACGAGTTTACTGCCAGTTTCTGCAGTAATGAAACGCAACCTTACTGCAACAGTTATAGTGCAACTTTAACTAGCGATCGGTCACAATGGCTGACTGCTTATTAAACCACCGACCGATCGATTGTTGTGACATCAACACGTTGATTTTAAAAGAGAAGGTCACTGACGTGTTCTGGCTTTAAATCAATCTTTTCCTCACACCTTTGAGAAGTTGTGAAGTTCACCACTCTGCTGTGTGAAATCTGCAAATCTGTCTTATAATTACTGCACATTCTGTTGGTTGCGAGCGGTGTGTAAATGTCATCGCATTTAAAACTCCACAGCACTGTGTCTCTTCATCTCAGTTCAATCAATTACAGCTGAGCAGAAACACTGATCATTCATCTGAGCCACGTCACAAAAATGATCATAATATCATAATGTTATCATAATAAGGATAATAGCAAGTTTCAAAGACAACCAAATGTTACTATACTATTCCCTATAATACATTTTATAAGTGTGTAAGAATTGTGATAAGAGCAAAATGCAGTAAAATGAGTATTCCCTCTTAATAAGATGTTAACTAAATCTCAATTACTCTTAACTTAGAGGCTCTGCTGTGCTCCTTTAATGTGCTGTTTTAAAAATGATAGCTGAATATTTTTGGACCTGCAGATTTCATCCAGGAAAGACCCCTATTTACCTGATCATAGATCTAAAATTCACTCATATCGGTTATCTGCACAACGCTCAGCTTTTAATACACTGTGCATTTGACCACAAAAGGCCTCTGCTCCACCAAAATAGCTCTGGCAAGTATCAACTGAATTCTGTTTGTATCGGCAACTGAATGTCAGTTTATTAATATGAAGTGCTTTATTAATTGTCTTCATTCAGGAACATCATGCGCTATTTGAGAGCACTTCATTGTTTCCAGCCCACGTTTGTTGTCAGATCCCAGGCAGCTTTGAGGCATCAATCTCTCAGTGAGGTCCGTTCCAACTGCCATCTGTCTCATTCCTCAGTAGAATGAATGGCTTCCTACACTGCACTTCCCCCGTGCAGAACTGGCTCTTTCATCCCGCGCAGCCCTCTCACCGTGATGCACTACGTGAGCGCACATATGAGGCGCAGCTGAAATGCGGCCCTGCAGAAGACTGATGAGGTTTCCACCTTGTTGTGATGGAGCTCAAGATGGTCTTGCTGTAGGCTGATATGAGCTCGTGTCTGGCCTGATATGGTTTGTTTTAGGAGAGTAGAAGTCTTGAATAACTCAAATAGGATTCATACGGCGCTGAGTAATAGTTGTTTTGGAAGTTTAGTAGCTGGATTCTGTGTAGGGAGGATGGAGGTGCTCAGTGGTGAAGTACACCATTATCTGTCATTTGAAATCATGGCACACAGTAGTTTGAGTTCTGCTGGCTGTCGTTCATCGGTTTTGTGGCCTGGGCATGACCCAAATGTTCCATTGTGCCAGTTAAGCAGGATTTGACAGATATTTTAAACATCAGATGTTAAAGGATATGTCAATCGAGCCAACATTTTCACGTTCATTATATCTGATATGTAGTTTAATCTCCGTCACCATGGAAACAGGTATTATTCATGACTATGAAAAAGGGGCTTGATTTCATATACACAGTTTATTTTGTATCTATTTTTATATCTGGTATATTATATATAGGTTTTAGTGCCACACAATACACTGATCCTAGAGCAGGTCTGTATTCACATTAATAAATAAATAATGACATACAGTGCCTTGCAAAAGTGTCATATATAGTATCATACCCCTTGAACTTTTTCACATTTTGTCACATTTAAACAAATAAAAATCTGAAAAGTGTGGTGTGCATTTGTATTCAGCCCCCCTGTGTCAATACTTTGTAGAGTGCAATTGTAGAGCTGCAATTACAGCTGCAAGTCTTTTGGGGTATGTCTCTACCAGCTTTGCACATATAGAGACTGACCATTTTTGCCCATTCTTCTTTACAAAATAGCTCAAGCTCAGCCAGATTGGATGGGGAGCGTCTGTAAACAGCAATTTTCAAGTCTTGCCACAGATGCCCAATGGGATTTAGGTCTGGCCATAAAGTTCAACTTTGGTCTCATCTGACCAGAGCACCTTCTTCCACATGTTTGCTGTGTCCCCAACATGGCTTGTGGCAAACGAGACTTCTTATGTCTTTCTTTCAACAATGGCTTCTTCTTGCCACTATTTCATAAAGGCCAGATTTGAGGAGTACACGACTTATAGTTGTCCTGTGGACAGATTCTCCCACCTGAGCTGTGGATTTCTGCAGCTCCTCCAGAGTGACCATGGGCTTCTTGGCTGCTTCTCTAACCAGTGCTCTCCTTGCTTGGTCTGTCAATTTAGGTGGATGGCCATGTCTTGGTAGGATTGCAGTTGTGGCATACTCGTTTCAGTTTTGGATGATGGATTGAACAGTGCTCCTTGAGATGTTCAAAGCTTGGGATATTTTTTTATAACCTAACCCTGCTTTAAACTTCTCCACAACGTTATGGTTACCACACTACTGGTTAGTGAGTTTGGCTTGTAATCAGAAGGTTGCTGGTTCAATTCCAGCACTAGGGGGTTGCAACTGAAGTGCCCTTGAGCAAGGCACCTAACCCCCAATTGCAGTGTGTTCATTCCTCACCAGTGATGGGTTAAATGCAGAGGTCACATTTCGGGTATGGGTTACCATATCTGACAAATAGGTTACCTTCACTTCATTAAGTGACCTCTGAAGGCAGTTGATTGCACTGGATTTCATTTGGGGGTATCATAGTACAGGGAGCTGAATACAAGTGCATCCCACACTTTTCAGATTTTTATTTGCTTAAAATTTTGAAAACCGATAATTTTTGTTCCACTTCACAGTTATGTGCTACTTTGTGTTGGTCTATCACATAAAATCTCAATAAAATACATTTAAGTTTGTGGTTGTAAGGTGACAAAATGTGAAAAAGTCCAAGGGGTATAAATACTTTTGCAAGGCACTGTGTTTTCAGAGATGTAAGAGTGATAAATTTAAGAAGGCCAGAAGACCTCTATGTGAGAGATATTCTCAGACTGGCTGATGCACTGGGTCTTTTATTTCAGCTGTAAGAGCACATCAACTGAGACTATGAGATATAAATCACCTAGTTTTCAACTGTCTCTAAAACTCTTTTTATTTCTCAGCGAGCAAATCAAATTTCAAAGGACATGTCTGGTCTCATTTCGTGGAGCAGAAGGGACACAACTGGGCTCATGCAGAGACCCGATAATGATACAAAATCACAGCAGCCTGCTATGGCCCTAAATGATGCTGCTTCTATGTAAAAAATCAGTCAATAATGCTAAAAAATGCTTAAAGCCGATTCTAAACCCTGCAGCAAAGACTGACACAGTTGGACACAACCAGTCTGCTTAAACCCTGACATCTGGCCATGTCACTTTTAAATGAGTAACATCACATTAGTTGACCAGCTTAGACAGCAACACCACCTTGATCAACCAACTCTACCTGCAAGATCATACTGATCAACCAGTCTTACCAGCAACATTTTGTGTATGAAAAAATCCACTATGTTGGTTCACCAGCTAGAGCATCTCACCTGGGTTTGGTTCATGAAAATATTAGTCAATGATCTACAAAGACTTACGTGCTGCCACTGGTCTCGGATGAGGGGCCGGTAACGCAGGAAGTACTTCAGCGGGAAGGTTTCCACATCGGGCCATGAGGACGGGCTGTTCCAGGTCACTTCCAGTCTTCGTGCATTATTGGTTACAGGTTTGGCCACCACCTTCTCAGGGGGGTCCGGTTTCACTGTTGGACCAAAAGAACCTCAATGTAAGCTTATGACCAATGACAGTTATCTTAATGAAATAATTTAGTTGGAACTATTTCTTCTTTTTATGCATTTTATGAAAAAAGCCACTGATGTTTGGAATGCCGTGCGTGAGGATAAATGATGTAATATGTTTTCATTTGTATAACATTTACATTTATGCATTTATTACATGTGCTCCCCTGAGAATGCAATGCTCTACCAACACAGCTACAGGAACACTTTATCATAACATATTAAAGGATTGAACTATTGTAATTTCTGTGCCACTTCTAAGCACTTATCACAGGATTGAAGAAATGGCTATTTTTAAGCACTCCTCACGGCCTTGCCTTAAACTCAAGCCATTGGTTGAGCCACTGTTGTTACATCTCATACAAATGTCTGGTAATTACACAGTTTACCTTTAATATCAGCATGTGTTGATTTAGGAAGAAATAGACATGGGCAATATTCCATGTTTAAGAAACAGACAGGGCTAAATGATGAAAATTGAAAATTCCTCAGATTCTCCGTCTAAGCAGAAAATCAGATTGAAATAATACACATCTTTTTAAGGAGCCACACTGTGACATTTCTTGACATGTCCTTTAAGCAACGGCACCTCCTGAATATCAGAAGCGTGTTTGGGAGCTAAGGTTTATGGGAAATAAGTAGAGTGCAACAGAGTGGCCTTTTCTTTCTGTCTAGCTGTGGTGGCCTGAGATCACACACACACACACACACACACACACACACACACACACACACACACACACACACACACACACACACACACACACAAGACAAAGATGTTTTTGAGCTCCATTCCCGTTACCATTCATTGCGAACACATAGTGGTTTTAGGATTTATCGCTCAAGCTGTGACCTAGCTTGAGTTAAACACTCTTTACGACTTTCAAACACTGTAGATGTTGTTTATATGTCAGCTATTCGGATGCTAATTTTGTAGGCTAAGATGGAGGGATATGCTAACTTTTCTGGAAAGCAATCCCATAGATTGCTTGCTGGTCTTAACTGGTGTTTAGCTGGTTTAACTAGCTGGCCAAAATAAAGGGTTTGAAACCTTGAATAATACTATCAAAACAGACCAGCTAACCACCTAAGGGTGGTTTAAACAGTTTTAGCAGGAAACACAGAGGAAGCAGGAAAAGTAATAAAAAGAAGAATGCTAACTTAAACACTATTTAGTAGCGTTATTAAAAACATATTAATCTACATGCAGTAAGTATTAATTTCTTTAATGTAGTTTCATCAATATGTTGCCTGATTGTCATTGAAATGTATGTTAATATTCAAATAAAATCAAATAGCTTTTACATGACAAATGCATTTTTAAAATGAATCCATTTTCCATGGAAATATTCCCTTGAAACAGAGAGGAAATATTTTCGATGTCAATCCAGTGATCCAGACAGCATTAGCATATTAATTACCAAACACACATTTAGCCATGCGTGTAAGAGCATTTAGCTGCCAGCAGCCCTTCCAACAACACACCAACCAGCCAATATACAGCAGATATTGTCTTCTGTTCTGTGTCCCGCTGTTCAGATAATGTAGTGATTGTGGGTTCCCACAGTGTCTGGCAAACTTAAGATAGATGTTTCGGGCAGGTCCTTCTTATTATCCTTATGATTGTATTAAACTGATTGGATTCATCTAGTAAATATAAATAACAGATTACACGTAACAGAATTTTTGTCCTGCATTCTTAGGAATGAGCAAAATGATGTATTTTTGGAACCGACTATTTAATTGCAATGTAATTTTCTTAATGTGGGTGACACGTGTAAATTCAAATCTATTACTAAGAACAACCCACAAACGCTCCACCGTTCTCAACACCCAGACACAAAATACAGCTGATGGGTCTGCTGTCTGTTTCTGTAACCACACAGACAAATCAAGTCAAACTGAGATTTATCACGAAATCAGTGTTAAAAATGACACATTTTTAAATGATATATATTACAAATATGCTGTTGTCAATAGAGGTAAAGTACAGAGGCCATAGACTGATCTGTTATGTACTTGTTCAATAACTGATTTTGTTAATTTTCAAACAGAACTTATGGGTTGCAGCTTTAGGGAAGCACAAAATAATTACCAGACCCAATTATGAGATGAGATTTCTTTTCTTGTGTTAAACTGGACTACTGGACTACTAACAAAATGCAGAAGTCTCAAGATCCAGGTATGAAAATGTGAATTAATTAAATGATATCAATTAAACAATGATTTCAGTAATTGACTATTGACTTGTTGAACAATGAGTTGATCATCTTGCTAATTCCTGCAGCAAAGGATGATGGGACATGAGTTTACTGTAAGTCACTGAATGAAATCTTTACAGTTGTGTGAAGATTCTGCTTCATTTGGAAACACACATTCTGTTTAAAGGGCTGATAACTGAAAATCAGCCTTACAAAATTCAAACTACTTTACAGTGTTTGTTGTTGGTCATGTTTTCATTTAGATGACCTGTAAACCACGCTGACACCTGCTGGTTAAACTACACAAAACAATTTCTGTATTCACAATGAAAGACATCACTGTTTAATGTTATGCAGGTGACATCATAAGCTGTACCTATAGATGATTCCTCAAAGCTGATGACTGTGGACGCTGTACCCAGCGCGTTCACCGCTGTGACGTTGACTCGGTATGGTACACTGGAGAACAGTTCTGGAAACTTCACGTGACATCTGTTCTTGTGATCCACATCCCTCTTCACCTCTAATGGCTTCTCTTTGTGCCTGAGAAACAGAGGAAAGAATAAAAAAAAACATCTTTTAACATCATCTTCTGTCTTGCATTGTGACTGAAGGTGAGAATCTGTTCAGAGGTCTTCTCTATAACTGACCTTTAAACCTGCAGACTTGCGCTCAATGCATACAGAGCAAAAATTATTTATTGGGCCTTGATGAAGCTCATATCAAGTCTCAAGCATATTTAAAACAAAACTCCTTTACTATACTAAACTTCCTACCTAAACTGCAACACAATGTTTGTTGCTGATAATAGAAGTTAATAACGGTCCATGTTGTCTGATTAAAGTACAATTTTGTTTTACTCGTTTGGTCAAACCATGCAGGAAAGGAGTGATCATTTTAAATTGTGATTTAAATGTGTCAAATTCAAAAGAACCACACACTGTGAAACTTTTTTGGATTAAGAGAATTTTGTCTTAAAAAAACAACATTCAACCTAATTTGCTTAGTACACCCTACCTGTGTGTATTGCCTCCTGCATGTTTACGTGCTTAAAATTTTGGAGATAAATAAATATAAATGTATTAATATGCTGAAATATAAATTACACCAGGCTAGGGGTGATTCTTTGAAGCTAAAATTATAGATAGATTAGATCTGAACTTCATAATTCCCAAAAATACAATTGGGTTCTGTCAAAAAAATAGAATGAGTTATTTAATAACACAGCAATAAATGTTTTTGTAACCATTGTTTATAAGCTCATCCTGTGACTGTCGGTACAGTTGCTCCACGGTTATACAGACAGTTGTAAATAGGTGGAGAGAGAGAGGCTGAGAGACATGCAATCAACCTCTAGGCTGTGTGCAGGGTTACTCCACAGAGAGTCCACTAACACTGCCTGAGTTCCAGCACTCAGAACCAGACAGACCTAATCAGCTCTCAGTAGCCACATATGACTGATTCAGATGAGCGAGCTGTCTCAAAGCCTTTGCTGATCATGAGAGCTCATGACATGACACACAGAGTGGGAGGAGGTAGAAACAGGAAATTTGGGTTTAATGGGGGTGGGGTCACTTACTGGACATCAACTTCATACTCCGTGGGGATGTTTGGGGGATGCTGAAGGTGCCAGCTGCAGTAGAATCCTTTGGGGTAGGTGTTTGAACGACACGTCACCTGCGGTTCTTTTGGAGGAACTGTGAGAAAAGCAGAAAGATGAAAAGATGAAAAGAGAAGATAAGAGCTGATAAGATACTTTTCAGCTACAGCACCTTCAAAAATCCATCAGTGGCCCAAATCATTCGTCCCAAGATGGTTTTAGACAACATCTCAAGCTTCTATGATTGTGGAACCTTTCGAACCTCCCTCAGTCCAAGCATCAAGCAGGAAAGGGAAATATAATAACCGCCCATGCCCTCCTTCCAGATTAGAGCCCTTTCTTAGAGCACCACTGGACCATGAGCAGCCCTGACAGAGTTGAAACTGATGAGTTTGACCAGTTGCCAGGGTGCCAGAGTGTCCCTTGGTGTGAAATGGGAAATGGTGATTTAAGCCCTATTAGCTGTTCAAGACCTTCATTTACTTCCTCATTTCCATTGGCCCCCAGAGGCCCGACAAACTACAGCCCATATAAAAACAAGCCAGCTTATAAAGCTCAACTCTGGGCTTCGCTTTGAGCTTCAATTACTCTAAATACAGCACTAAACTGCCAGCTTGCACACAACTCTTTCCAGATGTGACTTGATAAGGCTTGCTTTAAGTTGACTTGAGAGAGTAGAGAGGTTTGTTTTAACTACACTTATACATTGCTTTTACCCAAAGCAACTTACATTGCATTCAGGTTACAGATTTTATCAGTATACTTGTTTCCAGGAAATTGAACCCATGACCTCTGTGTTGCTAATGCAATCCTCTACAGTAACACGACTACTGACCAAAATGTAAGTGACTTTAAACCTTTTCCAAGTTGTGTTTGCTAAGGGATTAATCACTATAACCACTGCTAGTATTGACAAGAGGGGCTTTTAAGGGATACAACATTTTATCAGGTAATAAAACTGGAGGTTAAGGACCAGAAACCAGAAACATATCAGGTCCAGAATATCACAGGTCCCGGGGATAGGCTCTTTTGGGCAGGTACACAACCTAGGAAAAAGTCTTTACTGGTAATCACATAACAACACCCTGGAAACCCTAGCATTGTAACTATTTTATTTAATACACAATATATCAGTTTTACTCATAGGTTTCATTTTTGCAAGATAAAATTGTGAAATAAGGACAGTTTTGCAAACTTACTCGTATTTTACCTTTTAAACTGTCATTTTGCGCAAAACATCTTGTTTAATGTTTTAGTCACCATTGGAGAATCAATTACTAATTTAGTTTTGCCCTTTTGTTGAGAAAACAACAGCCATACTGATTAAAAACAGGTTGACCTGTAGCGTTACTGAGATCTTGCTGTTGCCCGACTTAAAATCTCAATGGTGAGATGATGAAGTGAATACACAAAGGTGAATGCACGAGATAGCAGAACACTTGTCAGAGGAGAGGAGGGGTCCAGAAGCGTAATGTGTTCACCCTCACATTCCTGCAATGAGCTTCTGGCAGTTTCTCCTCAGGAGGCACATTCCTCCAAAGAGTTCAGACAACAGGAGGTCTTCCTCACCCTCAGGCCAAACAAGCACACCGACAGCTCACAGCCCCTCGTCCCTGTCTGCTGAAAACACCAGAACCCTCCCCACCATTCCTGACAGAGAATGCACGGCCATCCACACAGAGGAAGATCTCAAAGACATTCTCCAAAGAGGCAAAGCCACAAAACAAGAGAACGTTGCTTTTCTGTGAGAATTTGCAGCCTAGCAACACATCTATTGTTGTCTTTATTCCTTCAGCTTTCTTTTCCCCTTTTTGTATCCGAATGTTTTTGAAGGGAAACAAAGACAATATCTCCATGTTCTTTCTCATAGGAGTGATTTCATCTGAGCTACCAGTGCCAAAGTAACAGCCGAGCCGGAGGTGTGCGGAGGAAAACAACAGTGTTACTTAAGCCAATCTGATAGAAAACGAATAGGAAAGTTGTGAATAATAGAGAAGCTTTCACAAAGACAGGTCATATAACATAAGAAAGCATTTTGAATATATAAAAAGCCAATTTATAGGACAACTAAGATGCATTTGGACCTTCTTTTCTTCATAATTACAGACAGTAATACATCAATGAAATCATCTTGTCTGGACACAAATACAATCAGCAAGAAACATTACCATGATTACAACTGGACTATACAGTGACTTTTATTGTATCATTACAGCAATTAGAATAAAAACCGTCCACAATAAAGAACGTCAAGCTAAATTCTTATGAAAATAAAGCCACTGTGCGAAACATTTGTCTTAAAAATGAGCCTCATTTTCTTTATGTAAAACACAATACCTCATGTTTCTGTTTTTTGATTATTATAGGGGTGAAATATGGCCTGGCCAGTTTTTGGCAGTTTAAGGCTGTGACACACTAAAAAAAGATTTAACAGTTTTGTGTGAAGTGCCGCTATGTGATCATGACTGCACACCACACACAACAGATTCCCTTCACAAACAACCAGAATGCCAGGAAATCTCTGGCCTTCAAACGTGACTTCACAGTAAACAATCATGGTGAACTGCGGCCATGAAGAAATAGCAGTAATAATACATTACGACTGCTTTTCACAGAGAAACATGCAGAAAGAAAGGCCTGGTCGTGGACTCGTGTCATAAACATGGACTTTACATTATGGTTGTTATGCTTTTGTCTTTCATCAGATCGCTTTCTGATTGGGTAACATTTGATGCCATGTGATAATCTACAGTGTGCCTGTGCATTTGTCATCAGGGTTTCCCCACACAAAAGTATTTCTGAACCTGCTGAATATTTACAATCTGGGATCCGAGCAGATTTAATCACTCTTAACATACACACAGGAAATTCGGCTAATCAGTACAACCACCAAGACTATCTGACTTTACCCATGATTGTTGTAAGGAAGAATGTCAGCCCAAATTCAGACTGCTTATTACAAATAGTGAAGTACTATTTGTAATAAAAGCTGATAACTGCAGAAGTCAAGGAGAAGGGACAATTTAACTGTTAGACAAAGTACACTTACTAGTGGAAAAACGCCTTTCTGCTCTTTCCGGACTCTTGTTTTTTTAATATTAATGTAATTTAAATGAAAGGTATAAAAACATTTACCTTTGACCCTGGCTGCTTACTTTTTAATCTCATTTTACCGGTCGCTCAGCGTGCTGACAGCAATATATGTGATTCTGATCGCGTCTGTGACTCAGGGCACATCAGATAAACAGTGTCACACACTCAACAGCTACGCAGTGGCTATAGATTTCACCTGGTCATGAAAAATGAATAAAAATTGCCATACAGAAAGGAAAGGCGGCACATTTGCCCCTCCTGCATTGCCGGTTGTCTGCCCCCTAATCTAAAGCCAATATAAGGCCAGTGCAATAAAACACATGGTTTTAGGGGTCATTTGACAAACATTAAGCCCACATGAAAGGCAAGCAAGTGAATCCCAGACGACCACCACTATCATCACTAACTGCTGATCTGTCAAAGCCGGGCCTGAACCCACACCCCCCATGACGTGTCTGGAATGCGGGCTATGCGCTCAGAAACTGGAAGCAGAGTGGTGTGAGGGGGGTCAGGTTGCATTGGATGGCCTCTACCTGCAGAGAAACAGGGATCAGCTGCAGTGAATGCTTAATGCAGTCTGGCCCACACCTAGAGCTACTGGACAGCTAAAACTCCAGATTAAAAGACAAGCTGTGGGTGTTTTGTTTGAAAGGTTATACCTACACTGATTCAATAAACAGCATCTCCACAAAGACAAGTTCTCGACTGCTTTTCAAGTGATACATAAACATTTGTCAACATGCCCTTTTACTCAGTACTTGACTTTCAGAGCCAAAATCAAGAATGTGGGTGGCTATAAATGCATGGTTTCTGTACAAAGATGTGTATAACTTTTATTTACATATTAAAATTAAACACCCGTAACACTCTACAGTAAGCCATCATGCAGAAACAACGTATTTGTAAGCCATTCTTACAGTAAATTGATTTTCCCAAAATGTGTGAACATTGTGACTTTTAAAGCATTGTTTGGTTTGAGCAGCATGACTAACCTGACACACAAAAACAGGGGCAGGACTATCTGTTCGATCAATCAATGGCAAATGGGTAAAGTTTTGGAAATCTGAAAGCTGTTTTTGGGAGACAATCATTATTTTTGAATTCCAATTTTTTTACGCTAGTGGCACATTAAAAAAATAATTAGCTTGTCTGCATACTGGTAAATAAATATTTTACTGAATGTTACTACCAAATCAAAAGTATTCTTTTACCATAAAATCCAATTATTGATCTATTTTTTTAAAGTCTGCTACCCTAAAGTTTGACTTTATTGTTGTATCACATCTGGAGGTGCAGAGTTTTGGGGGTGGGGCCTTTGCACAGGCAAAACCATCATCATAAATTAGTCACAGTACACGTCTTATGCAGAAAGTGCCTAGCTGGCAGCTTTTCAAAGAAACAGCTTTGCATCGTCTGTGCATGCATGCAAATTCATCTTAAGCCTCGGATCTTAATCGAAAGTCCAATATATAAAGCCCAATAAATCCCGGACTGAGATGCCTGAATCAGAGTAAGAGTGAGTCTAGTATATTAAAGGCTGCTGCTATAGAGCAGCTAAATGAAATGTTCCCTCACAGTACAATAATAATTCATTCATCTCCCTCGTGTGTGTACTGAGTCATGGTTCTGCAGGAACCTGATGAACCACACTGTGCTGGACGCCCCTCGCTCACAAACGAAACAAGGCATCGCTTTCTCCTGCCCCGTTTGTCCGTAAAACATTTCTCCCACTCGACCGTATGTTTCAGCATGTGATAGAAACTGACTGACCTGAGCAAATGGGACAGGAAATAGGCAAGTCAGCAATCTTTAGCAAAACAATTTCAAAGCAAAGCTTTGCACGGATGAAATCCACTGCTGTTAGGTGACAATAAATCAGAAAATAATACACTGTGCGATGTTAACAGTCTGCAATGCTAACAATCCGTTTAACAGCATAAAGTGTGGAAAAACAAGATAAAGTGTGTTTTTTAAAAGTCTGGTCTCAAAACCTTTAAAAGGGTGGATGCTGTTGTTTTCACTCAACATGCTGTCGGCCGGGTGGTCTAATAACATAAACCAGCTCTCACCAGCTTTACATCATTGCACTTGGACAATTTTCTTACCCATTAAAAATAGTGTGACATGTTTACATCCCTTTAAAAGCTACGAGTAAAAACTACAAATAATGAGGTTCATGGGTTAATTGTATAACAACAAGCAATTAGGAAGCTGTTTAAAAGCTAGCCACATCTGAAACTACACACACATAATTGCATTAGTTAACCAAATAAAATCCAATAAAACCAAGTGGCATTTATGTTAAAGATAACCCAACACACGTCTCACACAACAGATAAACACATTGCTCTAATTTAAGATAATATAGTGAACTACATCTGTGGTTACTCTGTTGGACATGTTAAAACCTATTTCACAAATGATTCAGAAAAGGTTATTTGTTCTGAGGTCTAGTGACACCGGATTGCAAATACAACTTGTTTTGACATTTTATGTAATGCAACAAAATTCATACATTTTAGGGGTGGTCTGAGTACCCAAAAGTTTTAAAATACTTTATGGGGGCACTCTTACTAACATTAACAATAAATACTAGGCCTGACAGCTACAGTGCTGTACAGTGCAGTACAGTGCAGTACAGCGCCACTGCTAAACCTGACACCCGACCCACACCAAACAGAGCATTCTCAACAACACAGCACATCTGGGTTCACATTATCACCTGTTATCCCCTTCAGCTGGCTTGTGTGATCAAAACAACCAGGCCAAGATTATATCCACTTCAGTGAAATCAGGCTGAAAACTCTCTGAGGGGAATTTCAAAGGTAGCGCACACGAGTTGTACATATGCAGCGACTAGAGCAGGGACCATCTGTACAGAGGCAGAATACATGAATAATACTGTGAGACCTAATACTAAACCTCAAGGCAGTAATGTTATATTGAAACCATTAGCGTGCGGTGAAAAAAATAGCAGTTTTGTTTCCACAGGGCCTCTCTGCACTGTCCCTTAAACATCACGATTATCATAAAGATAAAGGGATGTTTGAGACATTCTGAGGATGTGAACAGATGTGTGATCACTCCACAGGGAATTCCTCAGACAGGGTTTGGTTCTAAAGTAAGTCCCGGCTTGGGATTCAGGAATACTTATAAGTGTTGTCTTCGAACAAGAACACAGAGTTGACAAGAGAGAACAGTCTGCGTCTGCTGATCCGATCTTTGTACTTACAGAGTTCGTAAACAAGATATTTTTTAGGCACTGAATTTTAGCAACCATTTTAAAACCAAAAGTAGATATTTGCAATGAAGATTTAACAGGCTTCCGAAGTGACTTATGCAGAAGGTATTATGGCATACCACATCCTGCACTGCTCTTTTAAAAGCGTCCTTTCTTTGGTGCTCATTTTAGAGAGTTCATTGTCTCTCTGAAGGTCCAAAGAACTAGATTCATGATTCCTCCATTCAGTCACAAAGTTAAAGAACCCAATGCAGCAGACAAATATATGATGGGTGGGGAGGGGACGAACTCATGGGGGGTGCTGGCGTCTGAAGTGGGCCATCACGAGGGACTAATTTGACAGAAATGCAGGGAGGAAGACTGATGATTGCTAAACATGTGGTAGAAAAACAAAGAGGGAGGGGCTGATGGCTGAAGGAGAGGTGCCTTAACAAACAGCAGTGTGGACAAAGTAACGCCTGGACTGAGAAGTATTTGGGTGGTCTTTTAGCCCCTTCATGAGTTGAGGGTCTCTCCAACAGTCTATGTGTGTGGGTCAATACTTTAGCATTTAGTAAAGTTTAATTATTAAAATATATGCCTTGCTGAGAAACAAGGGTTCTTGTGTTTGGAATCTGACGGTCCGACATGACCAGGGTGTTATACTAGATTATTGGGCAATGTATTTGCCTTGTGTTAAGGGCCAGATGAACACTTATGTTAAAGGTACACTCATAAACATTTGATATATGTATGCATAAACAAATGTACATATAATAGTCTAAACAATCATAGGTTGGTTTGCCTGTCTTAGCTGGTCTCTCAGCAAAAACTCTGGTCTTCAAGTCTGTCCAGCACCAAGAGAAACAAACATCACAAACCCCCCAAAAACACCACAACAGATCAACTAACCACCTTTAGGCTGGTATAGACAGCTGGTTATAGCAGTGTGAGAGGTTAGGCACAGCATGTGCTTTGGTGGAATGTTTAATGGAAGAAGCTGGGAAATTCAGCTCAGATTTACAGTAGGATGGTGCTGCTGCACAGACAATGTAATATTCCATATTAATACCAGAAAGGCAGGGGATAAATGATGGTCATTGTGTGGACGGAGCTCTCTGTCATTTCACAGTCATGCTAATGGCCCTAATCTGACAGTGGGCTCTGGCTGTCGGCTCTTTGCTCCCTGCCTTTTCCTCAACAACACCCCCCCCCCCCAAACCCTTCACATTCCTGTCCCCCGTGTCATCCACAAGGAACGGGCGGTATTACATGCCTGTTTGTTTCCTTTGTCATAAAAACTTCCCAGCTATTAGGGACCAAGTTAGGAGGGGCAGTTTTACGGGGGGTTAAGGCTGAGAAAAGAGGGTGTTGTGAGGAGGAGGGTGGTGGGTTTCTGCCTGAGACCACTAAGCTCAAATGCTGGCCCACTCTACCCCTGCTGATCGCTAGCTTTTGTTTCTGATCAGTCAGGAATTTGCTCATGCAAAGCCCTCTTTGACTCAGAAAAGCACACCGCTGTTCAATATGTGTGCTGAAGACTGGTAGTGAAAGGCAGAGTAACCCGCGGACCATTGGTTTTGATCCATTTAAAATGACAGCAGAGATTTTGCTTAGACTCACTCTGTCAGTAGAGCGACAGAAGCTACGGGTTTTAGTGCTGCCATAGACACCCGCAAATGTGTACAGTGTGGTGGCAGCCTCCTTATTATGCTAGCAGCCCGAGCAATTGAGCTGAAAATTGGTACGCCAAGTCGGTCTAAAGCCATGCGGGTTGAGTGGCGATGAGAGTGAAACAGCTTAAAATACCAAGTAATTCACTCTAACAGGTCCAAACGCAAATGGAATTTACCGCCACATGGGTGCTTCAGGAACCCATGGCTATGCAGGATTGTTTTCATCCTTTTTTGGCCCATCAGTCCGAGAGATAATGGAGTTGGCCGGTAAGAGTTCAGGATGTATCACCACTGAGGTGAGAGGGTTGTAATGGCCTCCAATGTGCGTGCCAGGAAATTCATATGGGGAAAAAGTATCACAATGACATTTTGGTATACACGGACTGGCAAAATTTAATGGCGATACATAGTTGGTCTTAGGATTCAGTGTTTAATTAGCAACTGGTAAAGCTTAAAGTTTAAACAAAGGATTAGAAGCCCAAGTGACAGGATTAGTCCAAAATACCAGTCTGGGTTTTGGGAATAGATTCAGAACTTGTGACAGAATCTTTTTGATGTGGAAAGGTGTTTTTTCAGGCAATCAGTTATGGATGGGCGGTTCCTACAGATGTTGATGTGCGACTGGACTGCAAATCTCATGGTTGCCATGTGAACGTTTGTCAGGCGGATTCCTGACACAAAGAATGCCTGACAGCTTAATTTATCAATCTGCTAGATAGACAGTGCTCCCTGTAGATGGAATGCCTCAGTTTCACCTAGAATTTTAATCAGCCTGACTGCTTCTGTGCTTTTGACCTGTGGGAACAAGATTCTGTTACTTCTGTAGATTTCCAAGGGCAACCTCAGAGTTGCGGTTTGCCTTAGAAAGATGGCTTCAACCGAGAAACATTTGCCAGATGAAATGTGATACGAGGGCATAAAAATGGGTGGAAATAGTTTTAATGGGGGCAGCAGGAGCACAAAGTGTTCTCTAATTTCGGTCTAATTTTCCTTGAGAGGAAAATGACAGGTTAAGTTGAATGGTTTCCCTTAACATTTAACATTTCTTCTGACATTTTCCTCTGTGGTGTTCTTGTGAAAATATCAAGCAGATTAACATTTCTGATTGGTAAACCAAGAATCCCTACAGGAGTCACATTGGGGACTTAATTTGGGGACATTGGGGACCTCAATGACAGCATAAACGATCCCTCTGCTTATAATTACATACCGAGACTCCGTTGCAACTTTTGGAACACGCGCAGGCCAAGTGAAAATTAGTCACAGTTCAACAGATGTCTGTAATTTCTATAATACAAAGTTAAGCAAAGGTTTTTAAGACAGCTTCCAACCCAACGTAAACATTCCAACCCACAAAAGCCCAGAAGCAGAGTGATGCTATGCAAAGCCTACATTCCTGATAAAAGGATCATTCTGGGGTTTGTCCTGACTGACAAATCACACACTTAGCCAGTAGACAGTGGCCATTTGGGAATGTGTACCAGGGCTGCGCTGAGTGCTTCACATATCAAAAAGAATGAATTCCATTGATTCACTGGACCATGAATGGACTTCAGAGAGTTTTACCCCCACCACCGTCGCTATGCCGCCTCTCTTCCATGAACCTTCAGTCCAGTCTGTTACTGGAGATTTGTTTTTTGCAACTTACCATAAAGTCACTTTTTGCATGACTAATGCATATGAAAATTCAGTCTGGGTATTATTCATAAACTGACAGGGCAAACGCTAACTGACACAACCAGTAAAGAGTTTTAAAACTGAATGATAAATAGAGACTTTTATGGGGCTAGACTTTATTTGAGTGTCTGTTTTTGTTAATTCAGTTTTTGAGTGAATGAAGGCAGAGCAAGACAGCCAACTTTGAGCTATGAGATGTCTGTAAGCTGCATGTTAAACATGGGGATTAGAAGAAAAAGGGAAAAATGGATTATGGCATCTTGCATCAGTGTTCACTGCATGTTTTCATCACACATACAGCCACTGGCATCTTCTTGAGATGAAGGGGGTGCTGTGGCTCTCGAGGGACGTGATGTTTTGGAAATTGGTTGGCCAACACATCATGCTGCTCTGTGCTGCAAACACACAAACCTATGTGCATGCAATCTTTTAGGGGAAGATTTAGCCAAAAGGTAGACTTCAATATAAAGTATTGCACATATACATGTATTGATATCCACCAGGCCAGAAATCAGATGATATTTGGCCATTCTTTCATCGTCATTCATTTATAAATATTTACTACATGACTCTCTGGAATACTTGATTCTGATTGGTCAAACTAATAACACACCTCTCATATTAATATATCACTTCACTCTCACTTTTCTTATGCCTGCTTTATAACATGTCTAATTATGTAGCTGTGTATAAGCAGGTGTGTAAGCAGGATAATGTGCATTCAGTCAGTTGTTATCACCAAATAAACCCCTTCAGGGTGATACAAGAGACCCTAATCACTGGCTGAATATACATTATCTCCTAAAGTACATACAATATTAGTTCATTTAAGCTCTGAAAAAATATTTGTCAATAGATTTTGGTTGTTTTTATTATTATTGTTTTACTCTATCTCCACATGCAAAAGTGCAGTCTGCTTTGGACTGTAATTTATAGCGTATTGTATTGTATGGTAAAACCCAATGAGCAAGCATTCTATTGTATCATTTACAATGACTATATGGAACATTGAAACCAAAGCCCTGAATCTGTCTATTGTTACATCTATTGTATGTAAGTTCAGCCGCTGGTAAATGCCTCAGAATGACAGCTCATTATCTGCGCACATCCTGCATTATTTTCACTAAAGACATTCCTGCCAGCATCGCCCCACACAACGATCAGAACCGGCCTGTCTGGACCCGTGAAACACCATGTGATTCAGGGGTTAATATGCAGTTCTCATTAAGCTCTGGCGTTATGGGCCAGCCAGACCTCGACTGTCTCAATTAATGGCAGCAACGTTCACAATGAGAACAAATCACCTGGGTCTCCAGACGGCCGGCTTCCGTCGGACAGATTCACTCACAGACATCTGCTCCATTTGCAAATTGGAAAATGCAATTTAAGGACAAAAAAAGAAGATCAACATAAAGACAGAACTTTCTTTATGATTCTCCAGATTCTCCCGATGCTACACGTCTGTGTCTGGCCCATAATTAATATTGTTTACCAGAAGAGAGACACAGAGATACAGTATAACCATCGGAAACTTTTATAAAAGACAAGCCTATTAATTGGCACTCAGAGCAAAATTTTGCTTTCTGTAATTAAATGTTCGCCATTTCAGTTATTTATTCCCTGCGTAACAGAGCTCTTTTCAAAGAGTTGTCTTTAATCTTAGAGTAAATAAAAACAGCCTTCCACATAAAGCTCATCAGGCTCTGGAGACAAGACCATCTGTAACATCATCATTTAGCTTTTACAGAATCACTCAATAGCTGCCAATACACTTTTTGTTAATGCACATTTCTGTTAATACACTGGAGAAACTCTGATGCAGCTTTTGACATAAGATTTATTTTAAGGCTGTGGAAAGAGCCAGTTTTCCTACTATCCCTTTAATACAGCATTCCAGCTATGCCAAAACACTCAATATACTGCAGTAGTGTTTATGATGCAAAAACCTATTACCTGTATTACCTGTTCCCATTCTAGCTGTACATTGATTAGTATAATCATCTCCTGAGATTCAAACCCATGACCCACTAGATTTAGACAAGAACAACTGATCAGAGTTGATAGTACTGTATGTCATGATGTTGGTTTACTCTTGTTAGTTAGTGATGGGATGGTCAGTCAAAGCAAACACAGAATAACCTTCACTACAGCAGCTACAATTTCCACTCATGTTGCCCTCAGGCTGTGCACATTTGTTTATTGATCATCAGAGGTTCTTGAACAAACACAGAAATACTTAAGCAGTCAGGAGGTGTTTGTTGAAGGAGGTGAGACAAAGATTCGTTCACTAAGCAGTAATCTGTTCCAGAACTCATCTGTCAGGACGTTGGCATGTCATATTGATTTTGAGTTTAATCACAAGAAGATAAAGAATGAAGCTCTTTGCATTTGCATTTCTCTACCGTCATCACGCTGCAAGAATTGAGTCTCGTGGGAGGATTACGCCGCTTCTCATAATGACTGTGTGTAATAATTAATGGGATTAAGAGATTACAGAGCGACTTTTCCAATCTGCGCCAAGGGCCGTACCACCCGCACTATGTCTGCACTTATCTGATGACATGAGCTTGTCACTGTGTGCTCCTGTGTTTCAGCAACACATGCTAGAAACGATGTGTGTCATCAAGAAAACACTTTAACGCTTAGCAAAACCAGGGTCCTGGGTTTGATTCCCAAAAATTAACTGACGAATCTAAAAAAAAACATCTGCCTAATTAATAGATGTAAATATTTTATCATCACAACAACCTGCAAAACACTCCCACATAAAGTACTGCGCAAAAGGTTTCGCTTGTGTTTTTGTAAAAGCATACCAAAGAAAATTGAGGTAAAACTTTATTGTGTATTTATTGTAAAACATTATTTTACAGTGTCTTTATTAAACCTGTTATTCTTACTTACTAAAGTAATAACAGTAATTTATGTATAAATACAGGCAACTAACCCTAAACCAGCCACTAATCCTAACTCACTCTGTAGTGAGTACTTTAAAGTACTGTTGTTGATTAATATTACTTAATACTTACATTTTATTACACCATTTTTATGACACCTTAAAATAAAGTGTTTTAAAATTGTCTTAGATTACATTTTGCTATGAGACTACTGTTTAAATGACTAAACGTGTAGTGTTAATCCAATCCAGGTTAAGAGTCTAGTTTGCTAACAGAAACTTTTGTGTAGGTTTTAGTTACTGCTAAAGCTACATGTAAATCACAACTGAGGTCTTTTCTTCCAAAAAGAATCAAATAACACAAATGACTTCTCATGCCAACATAGTCTGACACATACAAATAAACGTTTCTGCTATTCCTGCTCATTTTTAATTAACACAGGAAATCTTCTAACATAAACCACAGAAAATTTAGCATTTAGCTTTACAGACTCGGCTTGTTGGTTCTTAAGTCAAAATCAAGTTCAAGATTCAAGTCAAAATGTTAAATGCTCTCGTCGTTTGTAAGTCGCCTTGGATAAAAGCATCTGCTAAACGAGTAAATGTAAAATATGTTGGAAAAAAGTGGGTGTAAAAATACAGCAGCTAGTGGCTGTGTTACGTGCAAGCATGCTAACAGACAGAGAGGGGAGGAAAAGGCACAAGCTGGACATCTCCTAAAAGAAGGAAGCTCAGTGTGGATTACTTCCTCACATTCTGTTACTCCTCCACACACATATAAGTGACATCAACTTCTCAATGTTGCTGTTCTAATGCTGGCAGGGAAAGGAGTGTGGTGTGTCTGTGGGCTGTGCTGGTTTGTGGATGGGGATGGAATGTGACAATGCTAATTATTGCGTGCAGGGCTACACGAACCACAATTCCACCTGATCTGCTGCTGTGAAAATCACTCCCACATAGTTGTATCAGGTACTTTAATAACATTTCTTTACTTTGTTTTGAAAGAAACATTTTGTTAAAGTAACATCATACAGACAATAAAAGTGCACTATAAAAGGCTGTTACTATTTTAGTTTAATCAAATATTTGCCAGTACACTGGTTTATCTAAACAAATACACGATACCCACATGTTTACAGAAAGGTCTGCAGGTACATACACTTGCTTCAAAGGCTACAAATCTTGTCATGTTGTCCTCAGGCTACATACGTTAGATTATTGAGCTTTAATGATCTTTCAAAGTTCTTAACAGGTCAAACAAGCAAATAAATAAATAAAAATTCTAGTATGAAGGTGCTGAATGTAACATACTGTGCTAAGCGCAAAAAAATTGGTACATTTGCATTTAAAGGCAAGGGAGGTGATTTTTTTCCAGACACATTTTGTGTTATGCTGGTTGAAAGTTTTTTCACACGCTGACAGTAATCACTAAGTGAAGTGGTCTCAATATTTATAATATACCTGCCTGAATGGGATTAGGATGTTCTACCTGCCTGTCAAACTAAAAATGAATGATTAAAATCTACGCTCAGAATAAATTAAAACCAAGTTGTTTTTGAACAAACTACTTGTTCAGCAAAGTACCATGATAGTAAACTACTTTTTGTGTATTTTGTAGTGTAACTAACTACCATTCAGAAGGGTATCTTGACTAGTTTAACTACCTGCAATTGTAGTAGTTTGTAGCTTGGAAAGTTACAGTTAAAGTATCTTCCCCAGCACTGATTACAGGTAATTCTGTATAAAAAGGAGTTTACAAAACAGTAGGGAACCCATAGAGAGAACCGTTCTGAGAAGAAAAGTAAAAGAGCAAGAGAAAGACCAAATGAACACCCATCTGAAAGAAAACAAACGTTTCTTGAAGGCTTCACAGTAGTTAAAAGCCACATCACTGGAGGCATATATTCAAAGAGCAGCAAACAGAAAGAAAATGAGTTACAAAACCAGAGGGAGATGATGTAGGAGAACAGCATGTAGAAGAAGCTCTAGATCTGCTGGGATGGAGTGGTGAATGGTGTCCAGCAGAGATCATTTACTCGCAGCTCCTCCATGCTGAGACTCCTCTGGTAGCTCCTCTTTTTCTCCCAACTATAAGACATCTACTGAGTAAAGTCTTTCAGTGCATCTCACCACTTCTTTGTGGAGCTCAATCAAAGAACATGAATGTGAGCTGTGGCCAGAGACCGTCAAATCAGCAATCAGAAAGGTTTGCATGAAATCTGAATGCAGTGGCCAGACAGTTAGAAAGGGGCCAGACAGTGGCCAGACAGTTAGAAAGGACGGAGGATTTAGCAGATGTCTACATGTGTACATAAACTTAACGTAAAAAAGAAATTATTTATTCTAAAATGAAGATCTCGCCATTATTGACCCTTGTGTTGTTTTACATTTGTGTGCTTATATAATTTCTTTTTGTGGAAAATTCAAGGTGAGGGTGAAAGGATGCATGTGGCTGTTTTTCGTGCAATGTCAGATTTCTGAGGCTATACGGTACCGTTTGTGTAAACAGAGTGAAATGATGTTATTTACTTAAAATCTTCCCCTGCTCTGCAATTCTTAAATATCATCCTTCAGTTGCCACATTCAAGCACCTGCATCATATTTGGTTATGATGCCCGTGAAAACAGCTGCTGGGTTGCTGTCATTTACATTTTTGATGCATTTGGCATATGCTATTATCAGTATGTGCGCTTCCTGGGATTCAAACCCACAACCTTTGTGCTCTTAAAACAACACTCTTCCAGCTGAGCTACAGGAAAACAACAGTTGATGCTTTGGGGAATAATAACATATATTCGGTCAAAGCTATTATGTGGCTACACAACACTTTGCAGATTCAGTAAGCAATGTGAAATGCTGTTCAAATTAAAATCAACATCCAAATAAACAATTTTGTGATGCTTTGCTAAATGTCTGTTCTGTGTGTGTGTAAAACAGTGTATGCACATCCTGGCTAAGTAAATGCCTGTGAAATAAAAACAACTTTATAACACTCTGGTAACCAATCAGCAATAGAGGGTGTGCCCACCAGTTGTTAGTCATGCTGTTGAATAGTGTGTTCATTATTATGGGGGCTGAGCAATGAAGGGAGGGGTATGTTTGTTTGGATGTAGACTAATGTAAATATCAACAGCATTTTTCAGAAACCGTACATGTAATGGTGTTACTTTCTCTTTTTAAGAACCCAGTGAAAACCGTTCCTGCAGCTCAGTGTGTAGAGCATTGACAGCATGAAGGTTGTGGATTTGATTCCCAGGGAGCACAAAATCACAAAAAACTCCCAAAAGTAAGTACGTGAAAAAATGCAACTTAAATGTACCGTAAGTTGCTTTGGATAAAAAACTTGCAACCTATATTAGGACACTTCAACATCTCTGTTAGTATTCCACATAAAGTTCACAATATATGGTTCTGGAAGAACATGAAGGTGATTAAATGTCAGCCTTTTGTTTTTGGATGAGCTATTACCTGATTGCTTTCTATATATGAACTGATAGCTAATTTTGCATGCTAAGCACTAAATAATTGGCAGCTCGGCTCTACACACACTGGTTTAAATAATGACAGCGTGTCCTCACATAACCCCACTGTATTCAAGAAAACAACTGCACAGGTTTGCAAATTGGTGATGCTATGACATCGAGCTCCCTTGTCATTATACTAATTAAGTCTTCCCAGTTTAAATTTAAAGCTTAAATTAAGGTCTTAAATTCATTACTGATAAGATATGCTGCAAACCTTCGGGAAAAAAAGCTTGCTAACGTTTCCATCTACTGCTGTCTTCACCTCAAAAACAGCCCCATCTGTATTCTGAGTGGGAAAACTAGAGCTAAAAAAAGGAAAAAAGGTTCTTATCAAATATTCATAATGCAGCTCATGTCTGATGATACACACAGAGTGCCCTCCACATGTGTGTGTGTGTGTTTATAAACCCTTGAAAGCTCTGATCTCTAAGTGTGGGATAGAAGATATTCATATAGCATGGAACACATGGCATGTCTTGTATTTCTTCTTAACATATTACTACTGTACAAACGTTACAAAGCGGTCATAAGCTAATGGTATATTACTGTATATGCACCGCTAACACAGCTTTGGGCCAATTACTGCAATGCATAATTATCTTTATTACTGTATGATAAGGCACTTGACCCCGGGTTTCTCCAAGGAATTGACTCTTTAATAGATTATGCTGTCAGTATGGATGAGGAGTTTTCGCTAACTAACAAGCATCAAGGTCACTGACCAGTGTTGCTTTTAAATGCTGGTGCGTGTTCGTATTTTGAATGATGTCATCAATGTTATTAATACTTCAATGACTTCCTTCATCCCCCTCAATGTCATGACTGTATTGCTGTTTCCCTTATCACCAACATTATAAACACGTCGAACAATTTTCCCATTAATGTGGCATCACGGATCTATTGAGAAAACAATTTGACCACATATTTATCATTCCCGTGCTAGATCACTGCCAGCGTCTAATGAGAAACAGAACACACAGAACAGTGAGGCATTACGTCTACATAAACATTATTCAGAGCAGGGCGAATGGTAATTAGGTTAAACTAGGAAATATTTGCTTATTCAATGGGCATGTGTTTTTGAATTAGATACAGTTAGGATGTGAGTGCTGCCCAGACACAGACACAATATGTGGATTTTGTTATGATTGAATCACCCCAATGTGTGGTTCTGATACACACTTTTTTCTTCTCTAAAATGTCATCTCTTAATTTTTGATGTATGATATATGATATATAACGAGTCTACTAATGTTACTGCAGTAACATTGTTCTGATAACTTTGAGAGGACTTTTAGAAAATGTTAGCCAACATTCTGAGAATGTTCCCTGCTAGCTGGAATGATGTGGAAAGTGGAATGTTAGAGATGAGGGACGAGGATAAGAGGAAAGGTGAGGGATGAGGAAATTTGAGTTGCTATTTACCAATCTTCAAAAATGACACATCACACCAGGTTTGACGTCAATCTCTATTTATGTCACCTGACAACTGCAATAAAAGTTTTAAAAACACTCCAGCAAAAAATTAGATCTGAGAAGTTGAGGCCAAGTTTTCCTTTTTACAGAAGATGAAATGTTATGAACTCCACATAGCCACAAGAGATCAAAATATAACAGAAAACTTACCCACGAATCCTTTCACTTTAACAGGCACTCTGAGTGACATGTACATTCTTTCACTATTCACTACAATCTTTACAGTCTGAGAAACACTTGAAATACTGTTTCTAAACTTGTCACTTACATAAAATGTCAAAGCCATTTTTAGCCCTCAACACTGTAAAATAAACCATATTTAAAAACTTGTTAATATAAACTTGAAATCTCAAAAGAGTCAAAGTGTTCTGCAATAAAATCTCGGCACGTCCAGTCAATGTGAGCGACTTTCTTAAATTGTCACCAGCCGCCGACAACACTGCATTGCCCACTCGATCGCATCAGTTGCTGTCAGTCAATATCAAAACGCGTGGTACTTTAAGTCCTTGTATATCCAAAACACATGCTAATTTCTCGTTTTAAGCAGTTTCCACTACAATAAACAAACAGTTTTTAATCCAGCAGTGTATTTGATTGTTCAGGTAAACAAAGATTCCATTTCAGGGTCCTTGCTTCATAATTGTATTCCTAATGAACTTTCACATCATGAATATTCATTGACTGCTCCACACTTTTAGGATTATCTTCAGGCTACAAGGCCACTAATTGAATTGCTGGTGTGCAGAGGACAGCCGACTGCTCTTCATTTTACTTCTTCACGTAATTACATTCTCAACTGCCAATCAAACCTGCCAACCCTGTTTGTTTAGTCTGAACCAATTTGTATCACTTGTAACCTCATAGATCCAATGTACAAGTAGCTGTATGAAAATACAGCTGAAATTTGGAGTAATTAAAGCACACACACACGCAGAGTGAATAACACTGGACCCTCACTGCCCTGTGTGTACTTCCTTGCATACTGAACTGTGGCACACAGGCATGTGTTGATTGATTTATTGGCGGCCATTCATTAAATCTCCTGTTCAATCACTTAGCTGTGAATATCATGGAGCAGAAAGTGGGGGTGAAAGTCAAATCAATACACACCTCACATAAGAGGCGCAAGGAAGAAAATATAACAGGGCCTGTTGGTTTTCTGCATGAGTTAAAATCAGGCTACCCTGTGGACATTTATAGAATGCACTTACACTAAACTAATGGAAAGTTGAAGGTTAGAGAGTGACCCTAAAAAGTATTTGGGCACTTTAGTTACCTCTGTGTATGAATGTGATTGCATTAGATGACTAAATATTAAACCAAGTGACATTTACAAGCACACTGCTCAAACAAAACATTTTTGGATAAACATAGATACAGAAAGTATTTGGAAACTTTAGTGAACTGTTGTGAGGAAAGTACACCTGTGTCTGTACATCATACATCCATACATCCCGACTCACTTTTATACCAGGTGGTTTAAAGTATTGCAAAAATGACTCACAAAGGTTCTAAGAAAGATCTAGCATAAAAAGAAAGATCTAGTTTGCAGTTGCAATTTGGGTTGATATTTTGTTATGTACTAAAATGAAATCAAAACATCCAAAATGAGCCAAAATGAGTCATTGCAACCAAATTAAATTTGAAACAAGTTCAATTAAGAACAATTTTCTCTTTTTTTGTCACCGAACACTCGTTCTATTATGTCAACTTAAAACATTTTTTAAACAGTTATGATTGTGAGGAATTACATAACCAATAAATTACAGTACCCTGACACACAAATGACCAATTAGAATAGTTTAGCTGTTCCGGAATAGCTCCGGCATGCTGGGGATTCCCGCACACGCTCTGTGAACACAGCGAGATCTCATATAGATCATTTACACGTTGGCTCAGTCATGCGCTTCTCTGCATTCATCATCTTTCATCCAGACCTGATTTGACTTCCATGCTGGTTTATGAGGTTGGATCATATGGAGCCAGACGGAGGAAGGAAATGTCTGACTACTTATTACTGCTTGTTCTGAGCTGCACACTGGTGTTTAGCATAAAAAATGACAAGCTGAAGATGTTCAACTACAGAGTGGGATGTAATTCTCACAATAGTTTGACGAGGGTGACTGTACTTTGAACTCTGGGGTTTTTAAGACCTTGGCAAACGTGAGCCCTCATCTCTAGCATTAAGTGGAAAATGTAAGTGAAGCAGCTAATCAAAACTGCGTTAAAGCTTTCTGTAATTATATAGTTTTGTGTATGTCTGTGTGTCAGAGGAAAGCTAGAGACCTCTAACCCCATGACGTTACTATACACAAATTAAAGTCACATTCTTTCCCCATTCTGCAAACCACCACAAAGAATTTCTGAGGAAATATAACACTGACACACTAACGCAGACCTGTTAGGTAAAACCACATAACGTGCAAATCCAGCGGCAAGACATGGAAGACTTCACTGAGGAAAACTGTAACCAGTGAGACACAAACATCAAGCTAGACAAAATCTTTACCTGCTTTGACCACATATTTCCAAATGTTATACATAGAGATTAAATGTGTAGTTAAGACTGTATTAAAACTGTATTAAAATACAGTCAGTAATAATTACTGTCTTGTTTTCTGCTGTCTATCTAGCACTTTTATAACCAAACATGACTTTACATATATGCTCATTGATTTGTGAAGTTTTTGTTTCATAAATGCAATTAATGCACAAAAATGTTGATAAATAGGTTTCGGTAGAATGCTAGAGTTTACATTAAGAGCTTGTTTTGCTATTGGTTTAAAGAGTTTACTTTGCTTTATGTTAAATTAAAACTTTAATCTTAACTTTTTAATGCATTTCGCATCCCTTGGCAATAGTGTTTTGTGCTGTAATACATACACTAGACTGCACTTTTCTGGTGAAATTGCTACTTATGTAATTCATCAACACCACCCCCCACTTTATCAGCACAAACTGGGCAGCAAAAATGAGTATACTGCTGCACTTCTGCTTAGCACTGCTGCACTGGTTTGGCGGGCCGCGTAAATGCTATAATGTTAATAGTCACCAAAAATTACACAATGCTCAGCCATTTTAACTTAAATGAAACCACAAATGTAACGCTATTGATGTTACACAAACAGCTCCTCACATTATGAGGAGCACATACAGTCATGGCCAAAATATCGGCACCCTTGCAATTCTGTCAGAAAATGCAACACATCTCTCAGAAGATTGTTGCAGTTGCAAATGTTTTGGTACTCGCATGTTTATTTTTTTGTTTGCATTGGAACAACACAAAAAAACAGAGAAGAAAAGTCAAATCTGATTTATTTAACACAGAACCCAAAAAATGCCCTGGACAAAATTATTGGCACCCTTAACTTAATATTTGGTAACATAATTTATGTATTAAAAATTTGCCCTTATTTCATCGGTTGCCAACATCATTAGTTGGTGGAGCTTCATCATTGATACGTTTGTGTATGTGTGTGCATGTTTGTGTAAGTGTTCATGTTGTCATTAGTTATTTGGCTATATGTATATATGTAAATTCAATGACGCTTAAAAGCACCTGAGAAAGTGAAGAGAGAGGCTGACCTCATTTACAAGAACTAAGGGTGCACAAAAGCAGTTCTGCTCATAAACTCATGCTCAATATTTAGCAAACAAGAAGATTTTGAACGCAATCAGATGGAGCGAGCGCCAATGCAGCTCATGTTAATAGCTTTTCTGTGGCATGCAGTGTAATTTTTGTAATTGCTCAGGGCTTTAATAATTCACAGTATGGGTCCAGCACTGCCCTCATTACGACCCAGGTTAGGGACCTCTAGGGGGAGCAGAGATGAACTGTACAACATTATTGCTACATTATTTATACACTTGGCTAAGATCCTAATCATAATGAACAAAGTTGATTTTTCATCTCTAAATGAAGGCCCTCTTATTAAGATAAAAATAATTCCCTCAAAGCCTTCAAACTGCTTTTGAGACCACTGATTACCAGGTTACTACGCTGACTGAAAAAAGGATCTAAATCCAGATTGAACTTCTCTGCAGACTGTATCTGATAAATGGTTTAGCATTAGACACACGATTCATTCATTCACGCATTTAAATGTTGCAAAGTGTAACATGACATCCATTTTCTGCCCATTTCTGACGAGACAGTGAGAACAAGGAGATTTCTAATGGAAAAACTCTGAAATAATTTTCATTTTGTAAATGTATTAATGTTAAAAGCCTCAGCTGCCACACCTGTTTGCCGCCAAATGAAGTTTTTCAGAGGGTAGCTCAAAAAATAGAATGATAATAATTATACATTAATAATTTAAATTAATATAATAATAATTTATTCCAGCTTTTCCCTACAGTATTCACTGAAAGGGAAAACAATTTTTGGTGCTTTTCTGTAAAAACAGAGCTTCGAAACGTTGAACTTTCTCTTGAAAGGTTTAACTGTCTTTTCAATCTCATTTAACCATTAAAGAAATCAAGATTATTTCACTGCATAGGAGGTACCCCACTCATATCTTATTATCGAAGCTACATTTACAATACAAACATATTTTTTATAACTTGTTTTTATCAAAATGTTTTTTTTAAAGATGCTTTTCAAAACATGCATTGGGAAAAGCACTATAGAAGTAAAATAGAATTAAAACATTATTAAACTAATTCAGACGGCATACCCAAGGTGTTTGCTGTAGTGCAAGAAGCAGGAAATCAGTGCTGGCATTTATTAAATGTTTCCTTTGTGAAAGTCTTATTGTGTCGTCACTTTTAATGCATACAGGTGGTTTTCACTCGAGCACTTTGTTAAATTCTTAATTAATCAGAACAACAATGTCGACAAGAGTCACACTCAGAAAACATATGATTTCAGTGTGGTGTTTAAGGGTGTTTGTCGGGAATTTATCTTCCGAATTTGGCCCATGGCTCTGCTGGAAATGTCACCCTGTGCCCATTTGTCATTGTTGAACAAACAGCAATTGCAGAATGTCTTTCCCAACTGTGGAAGAAAGAAATACAAGTGTTTTTTTATTTTTCTTTAATTGCTGGCCACTTCCTTGAAAAATGGGGGGATAATTAGCAATATAATTTTATTTTACTTTTTAAATAACAACCTCATCAAACTGTATCCTTGCTTTTTATTGACCTAGATGGACTCTAGCATGTTTTTGCATTTCCTGGATGTTTAGCTGTGACGAGACTAAGGTATCACAGCCTTCCACTACATACAGTCACACACACAAACACAAGAGGAGCTGAAAAGTGTGCATGTGTGTGTGACTGTTTGTGCGTGTCTTTTGAAGTTAAGCCTTCACAGATTAACAGCTTCACCAGGTTTTCAGAGTGATGAGCTAACTCAGTGTGGGACACACTTCACCTCCATGCTAGATGGAAAAGTGTGAGCCCACCACTTAAAATTTCAATCGAGCTCAGATCAATAGCAACATGTTATTCCGCAATGAAACCAGCTCATCCAAAAGAAGCTGCACTTGTGTTTGTCATGTTGTGGTTCTGTTCATCTCGCTCCCAGCACTTCTGTGCATGATCTGAGGGGCCGAGCACTGTGTTTCTTCTGGTTTGTTTGGAGAAAAAATGTGAGGGTACAAGTCCAACCGCTCCAGTTGTTTCTCTGCTGAGATTATTCAGACCCTCTGAAAGCAGTTGCTAATCCAACATGGTTGACACATGGAGAGCACCTGATGTAATGTTTATTGCTAAGCTACTGTTTTCAGGTCCATTCTGAAAATGTTCTGATGGGTGGAGTGGATGCAGATGTTTTGGTGAAGGGTTTGCAGATGGTTGCTGTGATGAGTTTATGTAATGTAATGATTTTTCTTTTTTAATAATGTCATTAAAATGTGTTAGTTTTGTGCTTCACAGTATTTCTGCTGCACTAGCATCACCAGACATCTTCAGACAGATTTTTAAAACGCTTCTCTGTCTGCCATTGGTTGGAAAAACAGACAGCCCCGCCCTAAAATCACATAATTGGTTAAGTTCCTAAGTCACATCATGGACTGAAATGCTCAAACAAACCATAATTTTTGGTGGTTAAGGAAATTGCATTTTTTAACCTTTTTAAAGGTTAATAGATAAATAAATATTAACATTGCAAAATGGTTAAAAAAAACCTAGAATCCGGAACCTTAAATCTAGAATATAGAATTTCTGAAAGACTCTGAAAACAAATCTTAATAAATAATTTGGCTTTCAGAGAAAAATGTATCGTGTTTTCAGAATGCTTCCTTTTTTAACTGGAAACAGAACAAAAATACTGAAAAATAATGTGTTTTTTGGTAATGTATCATATATTTTATGATTCATTTTGTAAGACAGGCTACCACAATTCCCCTGTACCATCAAAACTCTGATTAAAAACATACATTTGGTGTGCAAGGTATATGAAAATATCCAAATTCCATGGTCATGTTTGGTCTGTATTAACTCTACTTCAGTTAAAAATAAAAACACTATTATGTTACTATTATGTTAGGAAATAAGGTTGTGCCTAAGGAAATGAACCACAAAAAATGTAAATTACTTATTGATTTTTTAGCTTTTCAGACCTACATCCATCTTACATTGGAAGATATGCTTGACAGTAACCAAATCTGCTAAATAACATGCAACAGCCTTGATCGAATATACGGATGGTCTTAAATGAGATAAATGAGAGTAAGAATTCTGTGATTTTTTTCTTTCCTTTTTCTGCATTTGCCTTTTCTTTCAGAACAAGCAGAAACAAACAGTACAGAAAGGATGAGGAAAATTTGACTAGAAAGGAAATCTTGGAGAAAGAAGCTTGTAAATTACAGCTAAAGTTCAGCAATCCTTCCTCCCAAAGGACGAGGCAAGCTGCAAACAGCATAAATCTGCAGCTGAGAAGTTCAGCGTGTCACATCTCTAAAATTCTCATTCACTCTTTCACCCCAGTGCAGTGTGTAAAACCCTGGAAATTCATCAGCCTGGAAAACCTCAACTGTAAATCTGAGAATGAATGTTCTTCATTTATCCAGATGGAATGTCAAATGATTTAGATAAATAATTTGTAGTTTTTTCATAGTAACAAAATGGAAAACTAATACGCATTATAAACTCTGTATTAAACATTACATCTAAATATTCTGAATACATCTCCAATCTATTATGTTGTTTGTTAAAAAATGATAAATCTAATGTGCCATTTATGCGAGGAATGCTGTTTACCAAAATACCAAAATACTGGTGAACTCTGTGATGTCATTAACCATGTGGAGCACCAAACGGTGTTGTGTTTTAAAACATGACAGGTTTGGATTTTGTTTCCGAATGCAAGCGGCCTGTATTTTTATTGCTTACATTCACTGCTTTGACCCAGTGACATCATATTAGATGATCATCTCTGCTAAATGTGTCTTTCCTGTTTTTTCTGTAGCTTAGAAGCTTTCCTGTAGCTCAGTGGTTAGCGCATGGTGTTAAAAACACCGAGGTCATGGGTTCGATCCCAGGAATCAAAACATTTATAGTATAATGCAATGTAAATTGCTTTGGATAAAAGCGTCTGCCAAATTATGTAAATGTAATGTGTCATCCACGTCAGAAAGTTCTGATTGGCAGACTTTTACGTTAGCATGTTTTTTTATTTTATATCTTACTGCAAGATCTTTACTGTAATAATTATATATTTATATAATTATGGAGTTGCAGTAATTTTGAGTGAATGTGAACACACCATCTGTTATGCTGTTGACATTATACACAACAAACCACAGACTTGGTGCGTAAATTACAAGATCATACTCCACCCTGACTATAGCCATACGACATTATAAATCCAGTCTCAAAAACTCATTAACATATCATCACAATCTTCCAGCTGGTTTTGCACTGATTTGCACTAAACAAAACAGTTACTGGGGAAACATAAGCCACAAGGTTTATCTGTTGAGCAGAGGGTAAACAAAGCCTTTTATTTTTATATTTTATTGTGGTTAGGCACAACATATATGACTGTTCAGAATTCAACATATAGGTCTTTGTTTTTTTCAGAAAGCTGTAATCTGGAGCTTTTTGTCACAGGCTTCAAGCACAAAAGGGTGAGGAGCTTCTATCATGTATTGTGTGCTAGGCTTAAAGCCCTTGTGCTTTTAGCATTCTAAATGTACTATACAGACAAAAACCACAGACATCTACACAGCATGTAATGCATTATGAAAAGTAGCTGCAAGGACATTTTTGTCCAGCAGATGCCTGATCTGTATCTCAAGATGCCAGTTTTTAAAAAACTCAAAGTCATGCCAGAGGCTGCACAAAAGTTTTTGTTTCCTAATAGTTCCTAAAATAAATCTGGGCCTCTCGTGCTTGAGCGGGCTTTCGTCTGGTTTTCTTTCCTAACAGAGCTTTCCTCTCCAGCTCTGATGTAATTACTGTACGCTACATTTGGCTGACCCATCCTGCACAATCCCAGAGGATCTCAACAGTAAACAAAATATCAATCACGTACAATAAAGCTGGCAGGGGGAGACAGCTCGGCTTTAGTGAAATACAAACAAGAATCAGGCCCATCTCTCAAAGAAATGAGGCAAAAAATGTTTGGGCTGTAGAACTGATCAGGTCACTGTGGGGCAATTCAAACTCATTAGTTGGGACGTGCGCTTGAATACAGTTTCCTGTCCCTTACGGCTGTGTTGTGTTTTATTATAATGACAGAAAATCTGAGTTGAAATTTTAGCTGAGCACAAATATGCAAAGATGTCAAAATAATCCGGTTGTGTAGGAAAGTGTATTAGACAGGAATGTGATTTTCACTCTGCTGAGTCAGAATTGTGGCACAATAGTTTAGCAATGATCATTTAATCAAAACGATGCATTTTTTACCTTTTCTTTAGATTAAGCTATTAAATGAATTACTTTTATTGTGTGATATAGATGTCATACAGAATTGGGAAGACATGAAGTATAAACAAGCATCTGTTTGAGCTAAGCATTAGCTGTGACTCTGTAGATATCACTGTGCTTCCTACAATGATGTCAACAATGTCTTGGGAAAACCACAGAGGAACTGAACATTTTTTACTTTTGTTTGCCTCTGCATGTTGTACTGTAATTAAATGTTAATAGTTACACTGTTGTTAGCACTCAAGTAAAGCAGAGATGACCTCAACACATCTTCACTCCAGCCGGCTCCCTGACAACAGCATGCCACCTCTGACAACTGCAGTTTGTGTCATACTTTGTGTGAACCCTCAGTATTGCTCATACACCCTCTATACATTGTCCTGCTGGAGCGCAGAACATTCCCAGGCAGACAGAACATGTCATTTTAATGGCTTTCTCTTGTATCGCACCAAATGGAGATGGACCGCAAGCCATAGAAAAGCAACAACAGTGAAAAGTATGTTGCAAGTTTGGAACTTTACAAGAGGAAACTTGCTGGTGTGTTTCATGCCCTCATACATTTTCAAAAATGATTTTTGGTCCTGCATCACTTTCAGAATGCTTTTATGCTTTGGTTGCTAGCTTAGCGTGATAACTGAGGGCAAATGCTTTCTGTTTCTCCAACACGTTTTGAAAGATAGCTTCTTGGCAGGTAGTCATTATTTTAAAGCAACAGAACAAAAGAATTTGACCTGTCAGCAATTATAATTCATGGAGAAATCTGATGCATGTCGACGTTGGGGTTGGAGAATTTTTAGAAACAGTAAATTAAAGATCAAAGATGCCAAACACAATGAGAGGCAGGAAATCAGTAAACAATATTATGCTTATGCATCTTTTTTCCTGTCAGCCACTAAAGCTACGCAGGACTGTAGTAATCACACTGAGTGTTTGAAGACAGGATTATTTTTTGAAGACACTGATGTCTGATAGATGACAAACCTTTTGAAAAGGTGTTTTTTAAGACAATGGGTTGTGCATAGCCAGTGGTTTCAAAAGTGCAATAAAACATCTGGAAAATCTGGTGCCATGTAGTAAACTGTGTTATTGGATCATGTTCAAAACTTGTTCCTTAATTATTAAAAGTTGCAGCAACTGGTCGTGCATAAATAAAAATAAATAGAAAAACAAAAATGCATTTCTATGCATAAATAGAAAACAAGCAACCGAATGCAATTAAAAATCATGTTTTTTCAGGGTCAAGGCTGGTTAGAACAAGAATTCAATAAAACGAGATATCACTCTATTATGCTGAACTGGGCTAACCCTACTGTTACAAAGATAACTGTAACTATCTTGACCCATCAGTGGGTACAAACAAAAACATCTTAATTACTGAGGAAATCATAACTTCTATGGTTGCTCAAAGTTGACCTACAATCTGTTTTGGTTTTGACAGACCATGGAAGATTCCTCTGAAGTACGGCCAGACCCACTTCTTCCTCTCTAATTCCTGAAGTGTTTCTGTGACAGATGTGAAGTGTTTGACGTACTTGTGGAGGGGCATCAACTATCTGTGGGATTGAGACCATGCCACCTTCATTCAGACACTTAGCTGCAGAACAGATCTTGTTAGCTGAGCTGGCTTGCCTGTGACCCAGCCACTGTGAGAGAGAAACATCAGTCACACGTGCCACCAGCCCACCAGACATAAGATCCAACTCTGTGTCTGTGCAGGAAAGCCACAGAGTGAAATACTGAAAGGAACATGTGCTTGAATAAACAAATGATGAGAAGACAAAATGAGGGAAATCGCTCGCATTTGCATTCGCATATCACATTTGTTCCCCAAAAACATTTTTGAGTAACCTTCTAGTCCACCCACCTCTTCCCTGCACAACACCACTGATTTAATCACACTGCTGAGCTGGATAAACAATTGTGATATTAACGAGATCTCAACGAGATCTCAACTAGCAGAATCTCTTTAAACAGACGCAGTGGTTCTGTTCTGGTGTAAAGATAACCTTTAATCTGTGCTCTTCATAATATGATGGTATATTAATGTAAGTCTTTGGAGGAATTAGACCATTTTTATTAATCACGGGATCTCGCTGGTATTTTGTTCAGTCCCTCCCAGGAGCCCCAGAAACAGGCAGACACGGCTGATGAAGCACATTCCTCATCATGTTCTCATAAGAGGCCTCATCTCCACCCCCCCCTCCACTCCTCTAATTTGATTGGTCAATGAAACTGCTGTCAGGCGGCATCATGGGAAGCATCTTGTCATATCATATTGATTACGGTGCTTTTCACATTTGCTACAGTTTAGCTCCGGGTTTATCTGAGAGTGCTGAAGAAGAAATGCTACATGCTAATGCTAAATGCTCCTTCAACAAACACAAAACTCTTTCCTCCACCTGTTTTTCACACATTTTTAAAAATGCTTAAAAACACAACACAGTCATCTAATGTTTTATGTATAACTATAGAAAGCTACATTTTGGACCAATGAACTTTCACCGTGGGCTATGTAGTGTGATGCCACAGAGATAAAAAACAAACACAATTGCATTTTTCTGACTAAGACAATCTCAGATTAACATTTTACATTTACATTTATGCATTTGACAGATGTGTGTATCCAAAGCGACAGTGTATTCAAGCTACACATATTTTTAGTACGTGTTCCCTGGGGATTGAACCCATGATCTCTGTGCTGCTAACGCAAGGGTCTAACTATCTCTGCTTACTAGCAAGGGATAGCTGTGATCACTTGTTCATGAAATGTAAAACATCAGCTACAAATAAAAGCAAAGTAGGCTGAGTTTAACATAGTTTGCCAGGTTTAAATCTATTTAGCAAAACTCCACAGATTTTTACGCCAAATCACTGCAGAAAATGTACAACAAATCTTTCTAGATTCTATAACCGAGCTGTAGAAAGAGTGTGAACTAGACTTAGCATCTTCTGTGACATCATACTGTGTAGCCTTTTAAGAAAGCTCCAGTACCATAAATCCACTCACCCGCCAAATAGATAAGACACAAATCTCATACCCCTGTAACTCCCACACAGATAAACGCAGCTGCTGTAGAAAAGGAGTACAGTAAGGTTTGGGATCAGGGGCCACAGTAAACCAAGGGCTGTCCACAGTCAAACAATGAGGTTTGTTGTTGATAATAAGGCTCTTCAAATACACAGCGGGAAGGTCGAAACAAGAGGCTTCTGGCATCTCTGACAAAGCAGAGGGTAACAAGGGGTGGAAGTGAGCGCAGGGTTGTTTAGGAAAAGATGGGTTGGGTTAAACATTGGGCAGGTCATTCAGAGTTTCAGGAAAGATATAGTAAATAAGAGAAAAGACAAATTGAGATACAAGGATAGATTGTCTAATAGGATGAAGTTCTAAAACAGCAGATACTTCAAGATGATCTCAAGAGGAAATACATAACATTACCTTCTCATGAACAGGTTTGGCTATATTCCAATTAGAGCTACACATCTACTAACTGGTCTTTAGGAAGTCCGGTGTTAATGTACTTTTCTAAGAGTGCACTGATGGAGTGTTGTCAGAGTGCTACAGAATGCAGGGCGCTCATGTCCACAGGGATATGTGTGACATTAAAAGCACTAGTGAATGATCTATATATAAATATATTCTCTCTCTCTCTCTCTCTACATATATATATATATATATGTATATGTATGAAGATCAGCCAAGCATAACAATTGAACCAGACAACACATTTAAACAGATAAGCAGGTCACATGTAGAAAACAAGACACAACTTACGTCCAATGCGGAGATTGATCTGGTCTCTGCGCTGACCGTCAGGGTTCTGGAAACAGCTGTACAGGCCGTTGCTGCTCATGTCCACCTCCAGCAGGATGAGTCGCGGTCCTTCCTCTCGTCTCCGAGCCTTCACATCTGTACCATTCACCTTCCACGTTACCGAAGCATCGTTGTCCAGAGAGCCACACTGCATAGTGACATCACTTCCTATCCTCTCATACTGAATCCTGGCACCTGAGGAAACACAGAAAAGGTCACAATCTGTTTGTAACATCACAACAATATCTGACTCCATGACAGCATGTGAGGCGTTCAAACACAAATATGCCCAGGAAAGCTTGTTTTAGGCTGTCACAATGAATTACGTGGCATTTAGTGTGAAAATACATTTTTCTGCATGGGGTATGAGGGAGAGTCACAAACAAACTGCATTTTGAATGTTTGTATTTGAATGAAAAATTGACCATAGATGCTTTTGGTTAATTGTTATTATCAGTTTGATCATTACTGTGTTATTTTAAAAAGCTGTAATTTGTCAAGCTACACACTGCTGATAATTTAAATTAATTTTAAATTGGAATTAAAATAAAAGAAACTACTATGAAGCTACCCTTGTAGCTAACTACACAAGTTACTAATCAAAGTAGCTATACTGTATGTATGTGAATGCATTACATAGCATTTCAGGAAAGAGTTACATTAAAGTTCATCAATGAAACTGAAAAAAAAAACAATGGCATGCAAAAAAGCAACGCTTTTGTCCTGATGCTTTAAAACAGCATGATGCGACAGCCAGAAACATCTATAGGGATGTGTGTGGCTGTAGTGTTTAAGCTTTAAAGAAGATAAAATAAAAACACAACTATTCTAAGAAAGTTTTACTGTGCAAACTGTCTAACAGCTAAAGTACAACATGCTGTCAGCAATTACGTTAAAAGCACCAACCAACAAAAGAGACAGACAGGCCGACAGACAATCATCAAGTCAAGTGTGGAAAACAAGACACAACTTACGTCCAATGCGGAGATTGATCTGGTCTCTGCGCTGACCGTCAGGGTTCTGGAAACAGCTGTACAGGCCATTGCTGCTCATGTCCACCTCCAGCAGGATGAGTCGCGGTCCTTCCTCTCGTCTGCGAGCCTTCACATCTGTTCCATTCACCTTCCACGTTACTGAAGCATCGTTGTCCAGAGAGCCACACTGCATAGTGACATCACTTCCTATCCTCTCATACTGAATCCTGGCACCTGAGGAAACACAGAAAAGGTCAAAAACACTTTCCACTACAACGCAGCTTGTTACCAGAAAAGCTACTGTTGGGAAAATGATGTTAGTAGTGTTGTCACTTTTAGTAGGTTACCGCCCTACACTGTAACTGTGTATTTTATTCATACTACCAGGGAAGTGATTATATTCCTACACAATCTGTTTCTCCCCCTAAGGCATTTTGTTATAGGCCTCAACATCAAAAGAAAATATTTCTTTATGGCGCGCAACCACAAGTAATGGCGTATGGACGTCTGCTGTCAAGAACATTAAAGTTCAGAATGCACAAACAAGCAAACAAACAAAAAACAAACACTTCTTTTACAAATTCATTTGTAAAGGCTTTGTGGCTCCTTTAGCGAACAGGGGCAAGAACAAACAATCTTTCTTCCTTCTACTGACCAAGCTAACTACCCCTGTAGCCTAATCCACACGCACTTGTCCTCCGGGCAAACCAAACCCATGAATTTTACATTTCCTCCATGTTGAATTAAATAGAAAGCCAAAGGCTGGTGTGATCAAGAGAGAAGGACAATTAAAGTTGCAACTTTTTTTTTTTACAAAACATGCTGTAAGATCTGAATTCAGATAGCATGCCATGCAGCCAGTTTGTACAGAGAGCATGTTGCTATTTTTTTAGGTAGAATCATAATATAAAAAATGACAAAATAAACGCAGCTACAGGAAAAAGCAAGTCCATTTGTAAGATAGTTCAGAATGCGATCTATAATTTTATAATGACAGAAGAAGAGCAGAACAACTTTATAAATGAATTCAGTCCATCACAGCCTGAGGAAACATCTTTCATCAATTGTGCTTTTATATCTGACTGTTGATGTCTGCTGATTTCATCATTCTGACTAACCTTCTATAAATTCCTTCAGCTCTAAATATGGGGTAATTATAAGCTCTTCAATTTAAATGCAATTTAACAAATTTATATTCAATACAAGCTCCGTCACGCAGTACCATTCATTTGAATTACTTTAATTGTGTCTATTGAAAAAACATCATTATCATTCAATTTATCATTTCAAACGCACATTAGAAATAAGAGGGTGAAAGCCTAAATTCAAGCTTGAACTTCTTCAAAACCAATTTTGCAGCTGTTTTATGAGAAATCCTTAGAAGACGATTCTTAAGTGAAAGCTCTGTTGTGTAACCCTGTGAAATATCTTCTCTCCTAAACATCTTCAGTGTGAGAGTCGTTGCTTTGCCCTCTGCCCTGTTTCCTTTGAGGAGTCTCATTAAGAGGTTCTCTCACTTCTCAACTGCTTTTGCCAGAGCAACAGTTCATGTGAAGCCTTACATCTATGTCTTGTTTTCTTGGTTATCTGTGGGAAGGCAGTGACAGGGTACATAATAACCATTGGCATGACAACAAAGCCCAAAAACAATTGCTCATATTTGCTACCTTTTAATAGCTCAGAGCCCTCATTCTCATTACACAATCAGCAGGTACTTTTTTTAGGGTGTGAAGTGAGTTTTTTTGAAGTGCTGCCACATGGTGGCACAAAATAGGCATTTTTATTTCACTGCTTCAAACTTTTTACCGCATCTCATCCAGTAACTTCAAACAAACAACATTTCACTCCATGCCAATTTTGTGAATGTAACATGTGAAGCAAAGAGTTTAAAAGTCCTGTTAGAAACAAGACAGAAAGGAAAAACATGGTTAAAGTTGTAAGTCTAACTGACACTTGATAATGTAGATGTAAAGCAGCCACAGAGGTGAGCAGAGGCCTCATGTAGAGATGAGAGAAGAGCGATTTTACACCCACATGGAAGTGCTAAATGTTTTATGGGCAGGACATGTGCAGCGTTGCTTGTGCAGGGAATTCCAGACCGGCCAACAGAGGGCCAGACGGACAGCTAGATTTCCTGGATAGATGAGGAACAGCTGTCCTTCTAAAACACACGCTGAAAGCACAAAGCAGTCAATCGCATGCACAAACAGAAGCTGTCTTTTTAAATGAGACATCCTTTGCTCTCACACTATCATTGATCTGAATTTACAGTGTATGCTCATTTTCATTTATAAGCAATGAAACTTACATGGAATTGGGATTGTCAGAACATTGTTTTGTAAAAGCTGATGCCCCGACCAAATGTTCCATGCTGGGCCGCCCCTGCTGTCAAGACCTGCATATGTTCAGATTATGTTTTGGATTCTGGTACCAAGCACAGGATTCTGGTGTCCAACAGGCTTCTTAACCAATCTAACAAGCAAGCCTTCTTTGGCTAACTAACTTCACCAAGACTATGTTGGTTGCATAAGCAGCAAGACTATGCTAGTCAACCAGAGGATTAGATTCAAACCAACTTGAGAAAACAAAAATGAAACAAATTCTAAACCTTCTGTACATTTACACAAGTCCTCAGTAATCTTCAATATCTGAATGCATGCCATTCAATTTATTCATTTATTTAATTCCATTCAAATATACACACACACATATAAAACATTGTATTAGTAAGACTTATTAACGACACTAAAATTCTGATAGGTTTATAAGAAACATAATGAACATGACACAGAATGTATTAAATTAAACGGTTATTTCCAGTGTACACAAGAATGGACCTTTACAAGTAAATTATATACATGCAGAATTTGCAATAACAGCTCCCACAGGTTCTTGACACAGAGATCCTGACTCCAGGCTGAGGGTGGGCTCGGTGGAAATGTGCCATATGGAAGTTTTCTCCGCCGGGCTGATATTGTATTGTAACACTGAGGGATTTTCACACAAACAAAGGTCATGAAATGTCTCATACTCTAGAAAGGTCAATAGGATTAGAAAGTATCAGACTGATACAACAGGGATCAGACAGATTCAGTCTCTTCCTGTGGGCTCCTGGCTTCAACACTCCACATTGAGAATGAGGGTTTGGCTACTTGGTTTATTTTCTTACACTTGTCGGGGGGGATGCTCGCTAACGCCTAGCCACTAAAGCTGTTCCTCATTTTCTCTCTCCTCCCAGACCCCCCGTGATGCACCACATGATCTGGTAAGAGCCAGAGTCTAGAATCCTGTATGATCTGTGACATTTACAGCATTCAGTAACTGTAAACTAGCTTTCAGTTTGGCTAATTAAATGATTATTTATTGAACATTATTTATTGATTATTTCACTGCGTGTCACTGTTGTTAAGTCACTGTAATGCACAGCCTCTCATAGCTTATGGCTTTAACATGTCAATCTACACATTTCCAGCGTGTTTGTTACAGGATCTATCTTTTGAACATTGTACAGTTTAGTTTTGGATGCTAGTTCTTTTTTTAAAATGCAAGAACCTTTACAAAAAATGTCTTTATATAACATTTATATAATTCTTCTAGTTCACAGGACACATGAGTAAGATAACAATGTGGGCCGTGTACTGTGCTGTGTTTCAAAAACATATTCATCCAATTCCCCAACATCATAAAAGTCATATATTACTATCTGATCCCCTGCATTATTGTATGATCATTACAGAAATTATGGATATACACAGGATGTACAACTCAACAGCCCCTTGTGATGGAGACCGGCATGAGGCAACGCTTCAATGCAAATCGGCACCAGAGGAGATTAAAGCACCCCATCCCACTCGCACCCAAAGCCACAGCACACAAAGGCAACCCTGATTGAACTGGATTCTAATCTTAGAAATGCACTCCACGGCAACAGCACCCTCCTCTTCATTTGCTAATACACAGTAATGTGCATCCTTAGCATTAAACGTGTGGAGTCGAGGTTCCGCCGATGCCAACAGGCTGTGAAGATATATAAAGCTGCTCTCGGTATGCTGCCGTCACTGGACTGGTGCAAGGTTGGGAATTTTGGGAGTCATGCTGGTAGTATAACACACCTCATCAGGTGGCTGGATAGTGTATCTTAGGCTGCATTTACACTGCAATCTTAATGCTCAGATCCGATCCTAAATCCATATTCGATTTTTTGGCCTGCCTTTGACTGATGCACATGTTTACATTAATCTCCCGGCCAAAAAGATTCTAGTCATTCACTAAAATTTAAATCCACATGCAACACACATGCAACAAATTCAGATATTTTGGGGTGAGTGTAAATGCAGCTGTAGAGTCTGAGCCAGAAATGGAACATTAAGGAGATCATATTAAACCATCTCCAGAATGATCCTGGCAGCTTCAGTTCATTGCAGCAATTGGACCATATGTTACCGGGGGGTGGTGGTTATCATGATTGTGAAGTATGCAGGAGTCAGGTCTAGTCTTTCACCGTGTCCTAACTTTGTGCTTCCATCATCAAATCATTTTTCTGCTTTCAACAAAACCAAAACAAACTAATCATTTTATGTCCATTCAAATCTGGGATATGTGGGATATTACTGCTCATTGTCCAACGCCCAAGTTAGATACAAATGTTGCTGTTATGTTATTTTACAGGTGATCAGCTTTTACTTAGCAACCAACTTGCATTTGTTTTGCTGGTGCACAATTATCAACAGACAAGACCAGGTGTGTTATACACCCGCCTCTGCAAACATGTACTAATATGATTTTATCACATTATGTAGGAACTTTGACTTCCTAAATGTAACTGAATGTAACTTCCTAAATGTAACTAAATGTAACTTCCTAAATGTAACTAAATGTAACTGTTGATCTGTAGGGTTGTACTGTAAATGTAAAAATGAAAATTCTGGTTAACAACGTTTTAAGACCGATGTGATTTTTTATTGGGATTATAAAGTACGTCATGACAGAGAGAGAACAGACAAAAAGAGAACAGCCTTGTTGCTCTTTGTAATCATGGCTGGTTAGGGCAAAATTGATATAATGAAGAAGAAAATGATTCGTCAACACATATCACTTTATTTGCTGCTTTTTGTGTGGTGTTATGACACAACATTAGAAAAGCTGCACAAACAGAAACACACTCGAGCCCTGCATGTGTGAGGAGACCCTGCCTCGACATTTTAGATGAAAATAAAGGGTTTGAACTCTGCAGTGTGGCAAGAGTTTCAGAGGGGCAGGTTTCTGTGCAAACCAAGACCACTGCAGTCCAACTCAATAAACACAGTGTCAATACAGAGTAAAGAAACAGTTGTTCACAAACTGTTTCAGTCATATTTAAAAGCAAGATCTCATGAAGTGTATTGTGCACTGTTAACCAGCCAAATCAGAAAGCATTTCTAATCAAATGGAGATGTTCTGGAATCTACAAATCCACATTTCCTGAAGCACCAGCGACACCTTACAAAGTCTTGGTTAAAAAAAAATTGTTACCAAACAAACAATCTAGTTACCAATCTAGTGCACAATATATGCCAAGACAGAATTAAACTACTTCTAGAATCTAGTTTAAGTTTTGAATGCACTTTGTGTCCAGGGACTCAGCAATTATTTTCCAATATCTAACTCATTCTAGGTTTGAAGTTAATGGCTTGTACCTGCTGCATTTGCCTTGGGCCCTCAGAGAGAAACATGCCTTTATTCCAAGATTACTTGCACATTTATTCTGCCGCTCTACCTCGCCCCACTTTGATCGAGGGACTTGCGTGGCCCTGCCGATAGGAATGTAAACATCCCATGGCAGGCTTGTGTCTGCGGCTCCCTTGTCCTCCCAACAGTGGGGGGGGTTTCTTCCTGCTGCACACCCCTCTTCCTCCATCTCTACCGGCACACATGTCCAGCAGCAGATGAGCCGTGCACAATGAAGAGCAAACCAACCTGGATGTCATTACAGTGCACTCCCAGAGTTTACAGTGAGCACACCGAGCCTAAAACCAACAATCAGCTCTACACCGTGTTCCCATTTCTCCTTGCAGGGTGGTGGCAGCCAAAGGGAAAATGGGAAGGAAAGCTACAGAAGGGGTCGGAGAGAAGCCTGGCCCTCATTTTTAAGCCTGTTTTGACAGGCACTCAGAGCACTAACAACACTTGGCCTGATTTGTCTCCTTTTACTCAGCCTTTGTTATCGTTTCCCCCAATCAATCCCGATGCAAAGGGCCTTTCTGAGATTTTGATGTGTTTGAGTCAAAGGGGAAATTCTTGGGAGTGAAATTAGATGACTTGGTTCAAAGCATGTAGTCTCGATTTAAAAAAACTTTGCTAAGCTGAAAGAAACACAAAGCATTTTTGAGACGATGCCAGTGTTTAGAGCCAAAATAGCACTCTTATATTATTTATCACGTCATGCCAAAGCATGTCTCAGCAAGAAACAAAGATAAATCATTTTTCTGATGAAGAAAATCTTTTTGACCAGGGTGTGCATCTCTTCAGACCTCAGAATTTGGACTTTGACTCATGGGAATCTAAGAGAACTGAAAGCAAGAATATTCCTATGTATGCTTCCTACAAAAGGAACAAGACAAGAAAACCATTAACAATCCTTTTCGTATGGACATCCTGTATAATTAGGCAGAACGTTCATGTCCATCAAACACCATTCAGATGCATTTCTGAAGAAAGCCTAAATAAACTTTTATTGTATAAAAACAGACTAAATCCGACTGAAGGCAGTGAAATTACAAATCAGTACTTTGATGACTGTAGTGGTGGAGCTCTAAGGAGGATAAATGTGGACTTATCTTCTTAGAAAGGGTTTTAGCATGCTGACAGCCTAACACCATGCTAGCATTGCAAGCAGCAACACTGCATGACTGCATTGTTAGACTCTGTAGGTTATAATGTCAGCAGTCTAGTTTAACCTCCCACTTCCTGTGTAGACACAGTTTTACACTGTTAGCAGATGAAATGCTTTAAATGACTTCTGAATTTGTGTCCCCTTTAAGACACAACTACAGAAAAGTTGACAGCCCAACCCATCCCTACTCTTCACATACATATTAGTACAGACAGTATGTAAACATCTAATTAGTCATTTCAAAGATTAAGAGCTACAAAAATCTGATTGCCTAATAAGAATGCGAAACAGCAAAAAGTTTAAAGTTAAAGTTTAATCAGCCTGGAACATGTATTTCCTCTTTGAAACTGCTGCTGGCAATGCACTTGATTTAGATCAAGACCTAATCTTCTCACCACAGCATCGCTATTGAGAGCAGTCAAGAGAACTGGACCGGCGGAGTGACGACAGACAGGAGGGAGGGGAGACAGTGACTGCAGCTGTTTGCTCCGGGATGCTCTCATTTGTGAAGGGTACACACTCTGTGAGGCCAACGGGCTCTTTACTGACAGCCCTGCTTTGTATTCCACAGTATCGCTCCCCATGAGAAAGCTTTTCATAACACGGCCTTATGTTCCTGGTTCTCACTTCTTATCTGTTCTTATGACTTTTCTATCGACTTTCTCACTGTTGTGTCTGTCGTCTTCATTCACAACAATTCTTCCTAAACCGACAGCCTCGGGCAACCCAAAGCTTCCGTGACTCCATCCAAATTCTGCTGTTACCTCAGGGTAATCCAGGCATGATTCTTTTGTTTAATGTCCCTTCTTCATACTCTCACAGATGGCACACTACTTGCTGAATGCTGCCATTTGCAGGGAAACAACGTGCAGGTCTTGTTTGGATAACACTCAGTGCTAATCTGACTTCAGTCCGGAAAGGGAGGAGCTGTTTGTGAGTATCGCTGGAATAACAGTTCCGTTTGAAGAAAACAATGAAACATGTGGGTGGTTTATCCACCTTGTAGGGTCATTCTAACACCCAGGAATGTTTCCACTGACGCTGGACCTTTTAAGAGGCCAAACGAGTGATGGATTGCACTGACCTGCCATTGGATGATAGATGTTACCTTGCAGGATTCTGCAGCCACCTATGCAACAAAGTCTGGGCGTATAGTGGAAACCAACTCGTCATCAGTAATGCATGAGTGCTCCCTTGAGCTTTCACCTACTCATGTTGTGGCTCTTTGATCTTGCAGCGTTCCGCACAAGAGGGTCTTAGGTTGTGCAAAATTTAATATTTAAGAATTGGCTAGCTTTTAATTCACGTGTATGGATTTAAATTGAATTGGCTGCATGGTAAGGTGAAATGGAATGACAGGAAGTGGAATTTAATGAAGTACAGATCAATGAATTTTAAACAGTAATGACATTCTGGAAAAGTTAATTTATGAAATTTAATCAAACATACACATTACTATGACATTTCAACATATGACCTTTTCTCTCTGTGTTTGGTAAAGTCTATAAAACCTTCAGACTTCAGGACTTTTTCTACTCTATAAACAAAGCAAAGTCATCAAAGTTTGTCTTTATAAACATTTATCGTTGATCTTTTTACATCATTCTAATAAAACCACTTACTGCAGTTCTATGACTTTAATTGAATTTTACTTTGTTAGAATTTAAATTTGAATTGCAATTCTGCATTTTGTTTGCTATAGCAGTTAAAATTTAGAGAATTAAATTGGATTAAAATGAAATTTTTAAGGCATTCTTAAGTTGATTTTAACTGGAACTTACATCACCTATTTAACATTCATGAGTCAGGCTTATAGTCAAGGTTTGTAATGTGTCCCAACCTTTCAGATTGTTTCTACATTTCTGATAAGCACAATCAACACAATTATGCGGTCAGTAATGCTTCAGTACCTAAAGCCACAACAAACCAGAATACTAGAAAACTTGCTCTGGGTCTGTTTACTCAGAACCCTGTTGATATACTAACAGCAGCAGGTGACTGCTGAGAGTGGGTGATGTATTGCTTTTGTTATGGGTGGAATACTGATTTAAACATAAGGCTGAGACAGAGGCTAAGACAACGTGTACCTGATGATATGCAAACAGTGTCCTCATGTGCTTCCACAGACAAGCTGTTTTCACTGACTCTGTTCATGGCTTGTCTGTGCATCGGAAAAGCAATCGTGTCTAATAGCTGTCTGTGTTGGGAATACAGAGACAAGCAGTTTGGGACATCTCTCTGGTCAGCTCTGTTAGCAGGACTCATCACCTGGCCTACATCACAAAACAAACAAGCTCTAGGAATTGCAATGAGCATTTAATAGAAATGGGATCAAATATGTAGATTTTTAATTTTGTGATCTGATTGGAATCAGGGCAGGAACTTAACTCTGACGCTGTAGACGCCTGGGGTAAGAACAACAACAAAGATGATTTGGGGCTGTACACAAAGAATGTATTCTTATTTTTTAAGGCATCTAAAGAGTGAGCAGATAAATGGAACAGAATGTCAGAGTCTTTAAAAGCATTTTTAACCCCTTACCTGAGTCAAGTACTGATTTACTGGTCAAGTACTTTTGATGACTGAAATGCACATCCCCAGCAATTATACACCTTTACAAAACAGAACAACAGCCAAACAGGTGAAAATCTTCATACACGGGTCAGTTCAGGACTCCTCAGCTGGTGTGAACTACAAGACTCTTTTCTTAGTGCTTGAACGAATGTCAGTTGTCAACTAGCATAATTGCTAAACAGAGAGAAGGAGCGACTAACTTCTGTTTTAAGGTCAACCAGACAGCTGCTAACCCACACAGGAAATGAAAAGTAAGTACAGGCATTAGTTTGTGTGAGGCAAGACCATGAACACACAGAAGCTCTAAATCTCATCTATCAGTACATTTACCACTACTGTCACACAAGCAAGATATTACATCATGTGCATTAATTACACTAATATTATGACTACATATACAGCAGTGGCATTTACGATGATATTAAAACAATTTTAAACACACTTTTTGGACAATTGATCTAAAGGTACACTTTATTTCCATACTACATCACAGTTCAAGGAGCCGGCTTATCAAAAAATATTGATAAGCCCTTGTCATGGAACATGACTTTCAAATGCGCACTTAGAAGCTGGTAACTTTTTTCAATTCAATTTTATTTACATAGCACTTTTAACAACATTACATTGCTTCAGCAGCTTTACATATAGAAAAATAAAAAATAAAATGATTAACTGTGTATACTTAACAAAAGTATTCATTTATCAGCCTGAGGATAGCTATTGACCTATACTGACCTATTGACCAATTGACCTATGTAGTTTTTTTGTTTTTCTGTTAAAGTAATGTAAATCCTGTGAACTGTCTTGCATTAAGGAAAGCTATTAGTTGTATGTAGGTGACTCTTGGGTGTGGTGAGAGCTAATAACAAAGGCTAATGCTAGCACTGGTGGATTTCCTGACCCCACTGCTCTAACATGCATCTCGCTGAGAGCGTGTGCAGATGGAGGCGTGAAGATTAATGCCCATGTAAAATGCTCTCTGTTTCTTTGCACACGCTAATACAGTCTCTTAAAGCTAGGCCTCATGCGAGCACAATGCTAGCTTCACTTTGATGAATTAGCGTAGCTCGGTTGGAATGACAAACATTGAATCCATTTCAGTGAGGTAAGAGATTGTTCTTTAGCGTCTTTGGGGGAAAACACATCTATAACTGCAAGTGATGGGAACAAGTGAGTTGGAATGACTGAGGGTGTATTATACAACTATCAACACAGGCTCTAAAGAGCTGCTCAGAACTGCTATGCTTGTGGGTGCAGTGAATAGGGAATGGACCATCAGATGAAGTCTGTAACAGATGGCATGCATACTTTTGTTGTCAGAGTTTGGGTCACTTGGCTCACTTTGAATGCCTTAATGACTGGTATAGGGGCAACTAATGCTGAATAAGCAGCTGCACTTAGTTCAATGGCGAAATAATGCTCTGGCTGTATGTTCAGGCCTGCCCTGCTGAAAAGACTGGATTAAACCAGCCTGACTCATTAGAGCTGGTTTATAAACTCTCCCACCCAGACCAAACTGGTTTTCAGCTGGTCTAGCTGGTCTTTTGGGGTGGTCAGCTGAAAGTGCCTAAAAACACACGTTAAACCATCAAACTACATCAGCCTGACTGGTGGAAACCTGCCTGGTGGCAAGTTAAAACAACGAACCATCTTCACTGTGCTTTGCTTCACAGCATGGCTGACATGTAAAACAACGTCAACACACCTGCATATGCTTGCAGAATGAAGCTTACAATGAAGAACAGCCCACGCTCACGCCTCATGCTAAATCTGCAGCTGCAACCCACGTTTGATTCTCCGATGAATCTGCTTGTCAGCAGTTCTTACTGCAGCCAAGGGTCTGCAAATAGCATTTTTCCTCAATAATGCATTACAAGACAATGAAGGTCCAGAACTTTTATCAAGTTGAGCATCAAGTTACGCCCGTCTCGCAGAACTAATCTGATGATATACTTGAGGAACAAAGCGCAGTCGTTCGGGGAGCGTTTTTGTCACCATCAACATCTTCCACAGGATTAATGAAGGACAAAAATAGAACGTTTCACCAAAAGAATCACGAATGCTTCATTTAATGTTACAGCTTAATGAGCTCATACAGAATCAACAACACAGATGGAACGAATGAGAACACAGAAGATGTTTAAATGACGCAACACAATCACATTTAGGCAAAATAAACCGGTAATAATCTAGTCACTATTACTCCAGTGGTAGTTAAGATTAGCACTTCATTAGCTCCTGATTAGTTAAAGCTTTTATTCACCAGTAGTGTGGAGTCACTTACACTGAATTGAAAGCGATGTAGACAATGTGTGGCTTAAGAAATGATTTGTAATCAATACTGATTAGGTTGACTTCCACAAGTCCATATTGCTTTTTTCTGACCGTAGACTGTATTGGTGTTCACATAAACTGCACCATCATTTTAAACAGATCTGAAGCCGACAACCAAACCATCACACATTACACTATGATATTCTCTGACTTTTCATTAGGGACTGCTGCCCAGTTAAATTATACACATCAACAAAACACTGAGGTGTTGTTCCTGAGGTTTGTAGTGATGTCACTGGCTGATGCCGAGAAGTTGGGACTCAACTTGTAAAGCAAGAACATAAAAAATGTAGCAGCAGTTTTGGGAAATCACAAGCAGCCTGAGTCATTGCTTAAGTCATTTATGACATCATTATCAGGGTCACTGACTACATTTAGTCTGTTTATATATATCATGAAACATAGGATTTTAATTGTGTTTCTGTAGCTCAGTTGCTAGAGCGTTGCGTTATCAGCGCAATGGTTGTGGGTTTGAAGAAAAAACACACGTACTGATAAATACTGATAAATATACTGATTGTATAATCTGAATGCATTATAAGTTGCTTTGGATAAAAGCATCTGCCAAATGCATAAATGTTTGCAAATGCAAAACTCTGTCCCAGTAAAACAGGTCACCCAGACATACCCACCCCACTACGCCTCCTCCAAGCCGCCAGAGGGAACTGTCACCATAGTAGTTCAGTTTGGACTACAACTCCCATGTTCCCATGATTGTTTGCTGCCTGCCTTTTGACCTTAGCTTGGAATTGGATTACGATCTTTACTGCATGCCCTCACCGTTGCCTTTTTGACTTTTAACATTTTTCTCATTTTGATTTTCGCCTTGCCCTAAAAAAAGCTGCATAAAAGCTGCATATGGATCCAAATGTCCCAGAGTCCTCGTTACACATACACTAAATATACATTAAGCACTGAACATGCAGTGGGCACATGGAATAAAGAAGTCTTAAAGGGACAGTAGCAGAAACAGCCGGTTAAAAAGAGGTTTAGAGAGCGGAAAAGTCAATTACTTTTGTTTTTTATTCAAAAGCAATATTTACTGTTTTACTGACACAAGTCCACAAGTCATTCCTTTTGTTTATATACAGTATCTAGCCAGATTTGATATAATGGTTTACTCACCCTTTTTGCTGTCTGTATGTTATCTAGCCTGTTAAAATCAGCCCAGCTGGCAACGTAATCCAAGTATGAATTTGTAATGGTCTAAAGACATTTAACACCAGAGGGGTTTTGTAAAAGGGATTCATTTATTTAATATAGGACATAAAAAAGCTTTGCCAAGTGTGAAGCAGTTAGCTAGCTAATGAATCTCATTTCCATGTGTTTTTGCTGCAAGTTACAATTAAAGAGCAATAAATGCATTAATTAATGTGAATAGTTTAATTCGATCACGTTTTATGCCACACTTAAAAGTGCGTTGGCACGATTCCCTTTTTGCAACAATTATTTACACTATCATGTTAATCGGAAAATGTACAACAACTCCTGTGAAAGATTCTTTGAAGTATTACAATGTTATGCATTTTCAAAAAAGGAATAATTCGCAGAAATTACAGCAAAAACTCGTTGTTCCACAGAACATAAAGTGAGAATGTTCTAGTCACTCTTTTCCATGCAATGACAATGAATGAGGACTGAAGCTTTCAAGCGTTTAAAAGGATACAAAACCAAGCCATTATTTAGAATATATCTTTTTGTATCCCAAGAAAGCAAGAAAATGATTTTATGTTTGGAATGACATGAGGGTGAGTAATGATGATTATGAAGATTAAATGAAGATTAACACTTAATCTTAAAATGTTTACATGTATATCCTTATTTTTTACCTTTTTATCTTATTTTACTTATTTCACTTTAAATCTTTAATTTTTTAGACTTAAATTTTTCTACTTTTGTTTCTGTAAGACGGTCGTGCAAAGCATTTCACTGCATGTTGTACTGTGTATGATCTTGCATGTGACAAATAAAATTTGAATTTAAATTTGAAATTTGATGACAGAATAAAAACTTGTATTTTGATAATACAGTATGTGCTGCCAAACCGACGGTTGTCACAGTCAGTGCTGGGAACATAATGCTCTCAAGGATAAAGGAAAAGCACAAAGGACGCAGAGTGCACAGGACTGGGGGAAGAGTGAGAGGAAGACAGACAGTGTAAATGCATAGGTAAGAATAGACTAGCTGTCCCAGAGAGCTCGCTGGATCGATACATCCCAGAGGATAAGCAGAGCAACCTGCACTGTTTCAGATAATCAAACACTGAAACACGGAACATGAGATCCAGTCAGCACTGCTGGAGACACTGTCCACTCTGCACTGAACTCATCCTGCTCTTATATTACATTGAGTTAAGCAGTATCAGGGCCCTTAAACCTTAGTGTGCTGCTGTCGTGTTTACTTTGTGTCTTGGTGCTCTCAGGAAGTGAAGGTCTAAACGAGGAAGACTTGCAGTAGTAGCTGCTTGCGTCACAAATTTATTCATTGAAGGCATCCAATCATACAGCTACTTTCAGTTTACTTTATATGTTAAGTTCGGTTTTGTATATAAATATGTATATCTTACCTCTTAGAAAAATAAAACACAAAAGAGATTTTTAATTTAATTTGTAATATATTTTTATTGCATATATTCTACTTTGCATGTTGTGTGTAATTCATGGTCCTATTGCAAATCCATTACACCCCTGTCACATTAGATGTTAACTATTATATGTCATCTCTAAGCTGGAACGCATATCTTGCCTAACAGTTTTGTGATTTTATCGGTTCATTCAACCCTTTATTCGTAAACATACTATAAACCTAGCATACCTAATTAGTCTTATACATACCACATATTATTTGCAATAATACCATTAATATGTCTGACATTTGTTTTGTGTTTTATTATCATTCTTTGTTTTTTATGTAAAGCTGCTTTGAAGCAATGTAACATTGTAAAAATACAATTATTTATATATTTATATTTACATTATATAAATAAAATTGAATTAAGAAATTGAGTTGAATTAATATTTCCATTGTTTTTCCCTGCTGCTCAGATGTTTCTCGTGAGAACAAACAATATTAATCTCACATCTCTTCTTTACAAGATATCTGACATCAACAAGTCTGCAATCAAAAACCACAGATCTGAACTCAAGCTTTTCTCATCAAAATTTCCCAGACCAAATAATTATGAACTATGCCATCCACAATACTTTTATATATGTGTCTATTACATATAAAGAATCTTTGCCAAAACATCTGACAAAGTTATACAGGCTTATGTAAATAACAAAACATGAAAACTAAGGTAAGCTATGAAAGAGCAACCACTAAGCAATAAAAAATGTCAGAAACTATAGTACCTATTAAAGACAAAGATTATCTCACTATAAAATAATGGAAAATGAAATGTTATATTATTTATAACCTATAATTTAACTTTGGCACAGTTCAAACTCACAAACCAAACAGACAAAAATGATTACTTATACCAATATATCTCACTATACTACACTACACAACAAAATCGTTGCTTTTTGGTTATATCTGATGCTTTTAACAATAGCAATAGCAATATCACGAAGATGTTCACGGAAAGCCCAAGGGCTTTAAGGGTAAGCCAAAGGCAACATGTGAAAAACAAAACTGTTTTAGGAAACAAGAAAATTCTGGATAACAACAAAAAATGCCCTAAAAAACAGAAGCCACAGGCTGAACCTGCTGAAGAAAAGGGGTCCTGGAAAGGCAACAATCTCAAGCAGACTAAGAGGGCAAGATGCAGCTGGAGGTGTGTGCTAAAGTTAAGAGGTCCCGTTCTGTAAAGTGTGGATAGAGGGCGATGAGTCTGGTGAGCAGCTGAAGACAGGTCAGGTTGTCTATAAGTGAGCTGGAATGAGGATGGGTTATGTGATCAGGTGCACCCAGATGTAAATTTAACAAGACCCCCACTGAAAAGAGCACTGTTCAGCAAGCAGGGTCCTTTCTCTTTAAAAAAAAACTAATGCAAAATGGCTGGATTTGTGACATCACAAGGTAGATTTATTTTCATATGACCTGCCACAGAGCAAGATAAAAACGCCTGCTTTCACTTCTTTGCATTGTTGGCTCGGTTCATGATGGTTCAGTCACAGAGAACTGGGAGAACTGGGAACAGTTCCTCACCTGAAGGTTCTTTTTTTATTTTGCAATTTTGAACACAATAAAACAGTCCAAACTTAATTTAAACAATTGACAGTACCAAAACTAACTTAATATAACACGTAACAATAACCGTCAAAGAAATGACATTATGACCTATGAAAATGACATTTTACAATTGTCAAATCCACCCATCCCCCCTCCCATAAACAAAAAGATAAATAAATAAATAAAATTATAATAAATATACGTTAAGGGTTAAGTCACACCGTGGCACCTTAGACTTTACATATAATCTTAAGAAGACAGAGCATATTTGACATTATACTTTTCTTAATCAATGCAAGAAAAGAACAACATTTGCGTTGCATTATTTTCATATACAGATCAAGGTGTCCTGAGGCTCTAAATATCACACAATCATAGCTGCCAATACTGGACAGAAGTTCTAGCCATACATTAAACGAGGAGGGCGTAACAGATTTCCATAGTCTCAGAATGACTCTACATCAAGACACCATAGCTAGACGGCACCATTGCGTTTGTTACTGGGAGAGGCACGAATCTTCTGGTGAAATCCCCAACATACAGAGAGCGGGGTTCTTGTGTAGTGTAAGGCTGAAAGTGTGATTAACAAAATTTAAATTTTTCCCACAGTTCTTTACCCTTATCACATTCATACAACATATACAGTTTTATTATAAAATATATATTCCTGTTATATACATATTTCCTGTAGTACTTGATTTCTGACAGTTAATTTATCTACATTATTTTAAGTGGTGCTCCAAGCACAGCAGCAGACACACTTATATTTGAATATGGCAGAGGAAAGTTAATCATGCAATTACAATACAAAATCCATAAGGAAACTATCTGCACAGTCCGGGTTGATAAATACCAAGTTAATTATTCCAAACACCAGGAATGACATTTTAGAAAAATCCTTTTAAAGACTCAGAACCTTAAAGATTTCAGAACCTGCTTATTTCGATTGGTGTGTGTGTGTGTGTGTGTGTGTGTGTGTGTGTGTGTGTGTGTGTGTGTGTGTGTGTGTGTGCACTGAAGCAGTAATACTCTTAAACAAAATGAGATCAAAAGGTTATGCAGATTTGCAGCTTAAAGGTGAAGTGTGTTATGTTGTCTGTATTCCGATTCCTCCTCTTTTCTCAGTGCAGTGTGCTAAGACAGCTATTAGTAAACTATTTGTGATGATTCCCTGAAGGGTATAAACACTGACTCTGTCTTATTTATTTAAACTGTAATTACATGTATTTATTTTACAACATTTATTTATTTAACAGTTAACAGTCAAGAGCTGTCACAAATGCAATTTCCTAGGACATGTTTTTGTGCTATTCCAGGAGAAAGCTTACCGCACATTTAAATATTACCTACATGTACATTGTCTCCATGTGATTTCATCACTTCCTGCATGTGCACACTTACACACCCTTTCATTCTGTCGCACTACAGTCTCCAGATTTGTGTCTGTTATAGAGTATACAGAAGTCATTTCATTTATAGTTTAAGACACACACACACAGATAACTAGAAAGAGTGAAATAAAACACAAAAAGCCGTCCATTCACAGCAGCCGAGTACCGTTTCTGTCATCCAGCAGAATTTCATCCCACATTTGGTTTCTATTTACAAATGAAAGCAATGGTGTGTGGAAATGTGTGTGATCAAACAGCTGTCTGTGCATGTCTGGATTCTGAAGTTGCCCTGGGCGAAACACTGATGTACTGTAGCAATCTAAACAATGTTTTAAGAGAGAGAGAAAAATCACACACATACTCCCTCAAAATTCAATAAAGATTCAAAGTTCGGGGCAGGAGGTCCTGCTGACCAGAGCAGGACTGGTGTTGAGATGCCTGCAGCTCAATGCCAGACCGTTCTGAAGAATCTTACATCTCTGATTTGAATTTGTAGTTGTGAGGAAAAAGTTTGCTTTGTTAAAATGTTCTCCTTCATTTTATTTTAACCTGGTTTAGCCACAGTTGGCCATTTGCCATGCCAAGTATCTTCAAAGGAATTCTAAAGGAATGTGAGAGACTCAACAATTTGGAGAAAGACGATGTTCTTTTTAAGGGCAAAATTAAACTATGAGACTTTATGCTAAGCAATGTTTGGCACAAAACCAAACTTTGTCCATGGAGTGAAACACCTGTAGAAAATATCCTGTAGGAATCTGTGAGAGAACTTGGAAGACAATTAAATGAAACATTGTCCAGTATTAGGTGTGCTGTTTTTTATGTAGGTCATTAAATTTTTAGCATTTTTTTTATCCATTAGGGCTTTGATCCTTTTGAGAGTGCTGAGCACCATTGAGAGCCGGACAGGGAATTCTGCATGTTAATTTATGCTTGAAGTCTGAACAGAAACTAAACAGAAATTAGAATAAGGACCATCCTTTGAACACCAAGTTTGACTTAAGAAGCTGAACTCTTAAAAACATAAACATAGTAACAAAAAACAGTTTACAATTCCCTTTTGTTAGCACACTGGCTGTTCCTCTTGGTTGAGATTTTATTTTCTACATAAACCATTATTTTTGTTCAAAGCACTTTAAAGTTACATTTCGCCCCAAAATGAAAATAGTCACTATTTACTCAGCCCTGTGCTGTTTGAACCTGTTTGTTTTATCTCTTGAGGAGAGCAGAAGTAGAAATCTTTCCATACAACTACAGTTTATATTGTTTACATCTGTCAAACTTCAGTATAAAACAGAAAAACACTGAAAACAGCAGAAAGAGCTTGTGATGTTTGACTAGTAAATGTTAATTTTTTTTTTACATTTTTAGGAAACGTTCCACATTCAAACGTTCCCTGTTAGCTGGGATTCCAAGTCCTCTGAAGCCACATCATAGGTTTGCGTGAGTAAAATATCAAAATCGAACGTGTTATTTGTAGATATAATTTACAATTATAAAAAGCATATAAAAAATTCATGTATACATAGTATACAAGTAACACTGCACAAATACTATAAGAAATTATAAGAAATATAAAGCATTTTCATTTGGAAGTACTATTATTTAATGTATTATGTCAGAAAAAATTAATAAACCAGATTAAATATTGTAGTATTTATTATTGTAATACTGTAATATTTATCAGCTGGATCCCTGTTATTATGGCTGAAAGTCATGTAATTATAAACACTTGTTTTCCCAAGACCAATTACATTACACCACAGGAGGAAACCTGCTCAGCAGCACTCTGATCTCCTTTACTAAGGTGAAGTCATATTAAGACTGTTGTCAAGTATCCACCTGCATGCATAATCAGACACAAATCAAGCAGTCTGATCCTGAGTTCAGCTCGGCCGCACCAATTAGATGAATTTAGACACAGCGCAGCACTGCCACGCATTAAGACTTCCAGTCCAGTGCTCACTCACGCGCATATTACAAACTGTGCTTACCTCCAGCAAACATTTGATTAAAACTCGCACAATCAAAGCTCAGCCATGTTATTTAACCGTGATCAAGCAGGGGTAAGGGGTGCAAACTCTCTTCCAAACCTAGACGTCTATTCATTACCTACCTATCTAGTCTATTTAATCAAAAACTACATAATATTATGCCCAATAGTTGTGAGTGCTTTGTAATGCCCAATATTTGTGCTTATTAGGGTATGTTAGCTTAGCAACATGCTAATGGCAACATACACTTCATAAGTAGCTAGCGAGGCAGCTCAAAAAGATTAGAAACAAAATGCTGTCTTTCAGCAAATAACAACAAAACAAAACTACAACCCAGTCAGCAAACAAATTTGGCCCAGATTTGGCTTGCATCTGGCACAGCTGGCATTCATCCGGCACTGGCATACAGCATGTGGGCCAAATATGGCCCGGGTTTGGCAGAGGTGGTACTGGTTTTAAGGCGGCACACAAGACATGGGCCAGATGTCAAATGTAGTATTTGGCCCAGATGTCAGATATAGATATGTGG